>BQNB010006253.1:0-75869 GCA_026074375.1 Tanacetum coccineum
TTAAATGCACCTTGATCAAACTAGTGACCCAAGGAAAGGTGGGGATTGTTAGTCCCGATAGATCTATCCACAACACTCGCGCTTACTACAATAGCAATTAACGGTTCATGATAAATAGGGACTTCACGGCAATAAGGTAACTTACCAATAATATTCAAAATTTGAGTTTTTCTGATGAATAGTGATTTTACAGTTCATAACAGTTATATATTTATTTTTATAGATTTAGTTATCGTAAATCTCGTAAATCTCGTAAATGTCGTAACTTATTCGTTTTAATTCCGTTTTTAGCGTTTCTTTCGAGCACGTCTTCGTATTTAAAAGTTCTATTTATTTATGATGTTTTTCTAAAAATAAAGTCCCTGATGAACAGTGACTTTTTATAAAATTATTTTTATAAAGTATTAATTATCGTAAACTTGTAATCGTCGTATCTTTTTCGTTATAAATCAATTTTTCGAGTTTCTTATCATTTTGGAATCATCATGAGACGTACTATTTTTATAAAATATAAAATCCATGTCCAAAAATTCGGACCAAAACAGCCCCTTATATATCTTTTGAGTTTATTTGTATAACTTTGTTTTTATATACTTTTTAACTACATAAATTAATCACAAGTCTTCCACAAGCCATTATACCATAATATATTCAACCACATAACACATGAATAAGTGTACAAAATTATAATCACAAGCAAAAATATGTTTTACATGTTTAAAAGCATCCTAATGGTGATTTTGCCATATAGAACTAATATACTCATAAAATCATGAAAATAAAAAGGTGAGGGCTTATAGATAACCTTAAGGTGATAAATGATGATGAGAAATATAATCTAAACCTTTGTTTAGATTTTTAAACCAAGCTTGCACAATCAAGGAAACCCTAAACCCTAATCTTGCTTCATGCTTGATTAACCCTTGTAAACCTTAAACCAACCCTTCTAAACACCTAAGGACATCTTAGATATGTTGTAGGAATGTATGTAAATGTGTTAAATAAATTTTGTATGGATTTGTATGTTGTTCTTGGTGTTGCCATAGCCAAAGAGGGGGGAAAAGGGAGGAGTTTTTGTGTTTTCACCTTGATAATAAGAAAAGTGTGTGTATGTTACAAGCTAAAGGCCTTATAAGCATAATAAGTTAGTCAAAGACATGTAGAGCAAAACAAGGAAGAGGGTCTAAAGGAAGACTAAGTTAGTCTTCACTAACTTGTTCTCTTGGTCCCCTAAAGAAAACTTGGTCTCTTGGTCCCCTAAAGAAGGAGTTATCCCATGAAAATGAGGAGGAATGTTTAGCTAGTTATTAATAAAGGAGAAATGAAAGTATATATTGATAATGTATAAGTTGTAGTTTGTAAATAAAATGTATACTTTGTAAAATGTATGTATTTGTCTATTTATTTCGTGTAAGGTTCGGCTCAAGTGATGAATGTAGGTAAAGTTTTATAAAACTTTAAGCATTAGATATAAACATAGGTATTTGTTGAAGCGTAGAAAAGTTTTGGTGATTCCGGGTATACCTAAATGTATTTAATTGCGAAACGTAAACGTTTTACGCAACCAATAAAAATAAAATATAAAAAGTTGATTATTACTTTCGTAAAAATAGTATATTGCTTGCTTGACGAAAACTTTAATTCGTTTGGTGTCCGTTTACGCTAATTGATAATTTATAGCTTACGCGATTTAACTTAACTATTAAAATTAAAAGTAAACGTGTACGAGAAAAAAAAAAATTCGTGAAATATATGACGTCGTAAATGACCTGAAAATACGGAATATTACAGCTGTGTTGGGATGTTTAGGCATAAGACACGTATGTTTTATTAGCGGTGGATGTGTTTTGATCTTAATCAGATATGGGGAGTTCACAGATCTAGGGATAGTATTTGATTGGAGGTGAGAGGCTGTGGGTTTTTGTTATAGATTAAAAAATGTAGGGTTATACGGGTTTAGATTCAAAGAGGGATGATATTTAGAAGAGGGGTATGTTTCTTTGTTTCCCATTAAATGCTGGCAAGGTATAATAACTCACAGCTGTTGATTATTTTTCAATTTCCAGGTGTCGTTTTTACAATTTTTTGCTTCAAGATCAAAAAATCAAAAACCTTCTTTTATATAGGTTATAGATTATAGATAGATATAGATTGAACTATTTTGTTGAAAAGAAAGATTTATCCTAATCGGTCATAGACATTTGCAACCACTAATAACTATATTTCGAGATCAGTCACGACAGATACTTGCAATACAAGTCTGGAAAATATTTTAAGGATCGACAACCCGTTATGTTCTTTCAGTTTAAGAATCACGGGATGCTTGGTTGTGGGTATTAAGGAATAACAAAGATAATGATTAATTAAACCCGAATAGTTATAATGCAATGAGTCATTACCCAATACTAGGTAATCCACCATTCCTCATCATTTTGAGGGTAATGGCATTATTTATAATGCTCTATAATCGCTTTTTCTTTACTTCCTTAATTTTCTCCCCCACTCTCTCACATTGTAACTTCTCTTTTTTTAACCTCAACCTTAAATCGTTCATGTACATTCTGTATTTTTAGTCATTATATTTTTATGAATGCTCATGTATGTAAGTAGCATTTTTAAAATATTGTAAGTTTAAGTTTCTTATTAATATTCTATTGTTTTAGGCGGCCTTTTGAGATGGAAGGTGACAGAAAAGGTCTACCGCCGAAGCGGTTAGAACAACCATAACAGCAGCAGCCCCTGCAAGTTTTCGCTATAATTTGTAATGCAGGACGCTTGAACATACAAGTGCAGCTCAACAGTAAGTACAATCCACACGTTTGGTTGAATATGCTACTTCTGATGCTGTTAACTAAATTGTATGATAATGATATCTTATTTTCACGTAAATGAACTGAAATTACTAATTTACACTTGGTCAACAATATTTTTTTGTTTCATTGTAACAGATGCTCCAACTACTTCTAAAAGATTCTCAAGATAAGAAATGTGTATGTGCAAAAGCTAAGCAAACGTTTAAGACAATGGGCTTATCAACACTTTTATCCCTTTGCTTCACAAGGTGAAAGTGTGTGACACACATGGAATTATGAGAGTTCGGGCTAAAGATGTTGTTTCGATTGCTCAATGTGTCTCAAAGATGGTATGTAAATAAGCAGATTGTGAAATATGAATCTTTGGGTTAATTGTTATGTTATTTTTTAATGATTATAAATGATATAATGTAGTTTTTTTTTAATTTTTTAGGAGGTTAGAGAGATGAAAAAGAATATTGGCCTGATTTGTTATTACAAATGTCGCCTGCATTGTTGAAAGATTGATTGCCTGAAGCTAGAGAGGCGCCTCGAGGTATGATTCACAAGGCGGTTGTGGAAAAGGAAGAAGAGGAGAAGCAGCAAGAGATGTGGCAAAGCTTTTGCGAGTTAAATTTGTCAGCCATTGACGCATATACAAATTCTTTATATCAGTAAACTACATAATATTTTCAAGCAAAATAAGATAGAAAAATATAAATATCGCGTTTTACATACTGGATTGGGAGCAAGATAGCCTAGTGGAACAACGCACGTCGCCTAACATCGTTCCAGTGACTTGCAATAATTGGAACAACCAAATACAATAACGAATAACTATCAAAATATAAATGTTTCTTCCAACAATACCTTAAAGCTCCCCGCCCAACGAGCAGGCCTTGAAACTAGTAATATAATAAGCTACAACCATCTTTCACTTTCTTTCTTCTAATTTAAGCTCTAGAACATAAAAAATATAATGTATCAAACTTTATTTCTTCTCCTCCTTTTTTCTTTACATTTCTCTTTTTTACTTACATTCTTCTTTAAAAAACCTCGAGAACGAAGCGTGAGTTTTTCAATTAGAAAATTACCAGCATACTGACTCAAACATTTTAGCATCCCAATTGAGAAAGAAAATGCATTGTATTATGTTTTTTTTTTTGCAAAAACAAAGTTAAAATAACTAATGACGATTCACATCATAAAGACTTGTACCAACACCCTTCTCGCGAACCGCACAATATAAAATCATCGTTGATACTTACATTCGAGTCAAAACCCTTTTGAGTAGCTCAAACTCAACATAAATTATACAGGTCAATTTCAAATTATGCTACTTAGTCATCTAAGTATCTCGACAACTCAATTACACCATACTCGTCGAATCCACACAAACCAAAACTTAGTTTTATATCCAGCTTCACTTGAACCATATCCGATAACCTAAAAGCTGAGCCAATCATTAAGAGATACTAATAACAAAAAAATGTATATAAATTGTCCATTTTTGTTAATTTGTGTAGCTTTTTTCTTTCATCTTGCTATTAAATACAAACCTCTCAAAATTTTGACATGTGTGTGTATTTCTTTTATGTACAATTATCATTTTGCCCTTCTATGTTAACAAGGTGATTAAAAACGTAACGGTAAATGGTCAAAAAATACAAACAAAAGTCGAAATTTGAAAAGTTTGTCTTTTGATAGTAAAAATAAGGCTACACAAAACAATAAAAATTGACAAGTTAAATACATTTATCTTATTATCCCAATCACAAATTAGAACATTTACAATGCTTCTTTCAAAGATGACTTTTATTTTTGGTTAACTTTTTTTAGATTAAGATTTAAGTATTATGTAAAAGACTTAAAGTATGGGAGGCATGTTGGTTTTGATAAAAGTGTGGACCTATTTTGTCCACTCTCTCTCTATCTCTCTCGTGGTCACACGATCATAAAGTATCATTCGTCATCCTTTGTGTTTTCTCCCAAAACGCCACCCGACGGCGTCAAGTGCACACCATGGGTGGCGTCTTCTCGTCTTGAATCGTCGTTGCCAGCCTAAATGATTCGATTTTTTCTTTTTTCTTTATATTGTATATGTGTTTTAGTGAGGTCCAAGGGTGCACAACGTCACCAGAATGTGATGTTATGAAAGAAAAAGTGTTTTTGATGTTGTGGTAGAGTATGATGTTACAAGAAAAAGTGTTGATGTTACATTACGTTTTTCTATAACACCAACAGAACAACTTATGAGTATCAAATGCTCTAATAATATTAAAATATCTTTAAATTCAAATCAAAATACTAAAACAAACTCAAATTCAATTATATTCCCAACTACAAACCAAAGGAACATGAAAACACAGATGCTCTTATCGGCCCAACGGGCCGATAAACCACAACAACCCACCTAACTTTTCTTTTAACTTTCTCTCTATTACATGTCGTCACTCAGTCACACTCTCATTTCCCAACAACAAACACACACACACGCTCACTAAAACCCCCCAATTTTCATCCGTACAGTTTTCCTAGGGGTTCACTTCCGATCACTGCCGTACATTTCGTTAGGTATAAAAAATTGATTTTATGATATTATAACTGAATATTGAGCTGTTTTTTTATATAAATTTTGATGAAATGATATGTTATTGTTGTTCTATTTCTGTGTTTTGTTGATGTAAGTTAGGGTTTCGATGTTTATATGTGCCGAACCGAAAAGCGAAATAGGCGAAATAACCGACCGAAACTAAAATCTAGCTAAATATTGTCCGTTTTGTTATAATTTGATAAGTTAGGGTTTCGATGTTTTTGTGTGCCGAAAAGCGAAATAGGCGAAATAAGAGATATAACTTAACAGGATTAAATTGAAAACCAACGGTTATGTTTCGACTAAAATCCAAGCCAAATATTGTGTGTTTTGTTGCTATTTGATTTTATGATATTATAACTGAATTTTGAGCTGTTTTTTATATAATTGTTTATGAAACGATATGTTATTGTTGTTCTATTCGTGTGTTTTGTTTATATATGTGACAAGTTAGGGTTTAAATGTTTATATTTGCCGAACCGAAAAGCAAAATAGGCGAAATAACCGACCGAAACTAAAATCTAGCTAAATATTGTGCGTTTGGTTGTTATTTGATGTAAGTTAGGGTTTAGATGTGAATATGTGCCGAACCGAAAACCGAAATAGACGACATGACCAAACCAAATACCGAAACAACTAAACTGAAAGGTGAAATGGCTGAACTGAGTTAAGCGGCCGAAGCTAAAAACTGACGGTTCAGTTTTGATGTAAACCGAACCAAATCCGCACACACAAGCTTCTAGTTTGTCATATTGTGTATGTGAATTTATATTTGTGTTTTCTACAGTATTTACGACGTCGTAGACCGCTTATTTCGTTTGAGCTATTTTTTATTTGATTGTTGATGAAATGATATGATATTGTTGTTGTATTTGATAAGTTAGGGTTTCGATTTTTGTACGTACGGAATGTTGAGTTATTTAGCCGGAACCGAGACTGAGATATGCGAAATAAGAGATAATACTGAACAGGATAAAACTAAAAACCTACGGTTCCGTTTCGGCTAAAAATGAGCCAAATATTGTGTGTTTTGTTGTTATTTGATAAGTTAGAGTTGCGATGATTATATGTACGGAATGTTGTGTTTTTTAGCCGAAACTGAAACGAAATAGCTGAAATAAGACATAGAACGGACCGAATTAAAAATAGATGGTTCCGTTTTGAAACTGAGCCAAACCTGAATTTGATTTTTCATTAGGTTAAGTTTTGATGATGTGACACGAGATTGTTGTAATGTAGTGTGTTTTGTTGTTATTTGATAATTTAGGGTTTTGATGATTATATGTACAGAAGGTTTAAGCTATGTGGTTACGGTTATTGATGAAGTTGCTGAAACTTGTTATCTTTGTTTGTACATTTTGTTGTTATTTGGTAACATGGTTGTAAAACTCAGGAGGCGGTACTCGAGCAGTCAGCATACTGAAAGAGGACTGAAATGATATTTACGAGATACTCGTAGGACCACTAAAATGTAAACAGGACCCTAGAAATATGTTTAGAAACATTAACACAAATTTTCAAATACTTCAAACTGAATTTTGACTGAACCGATTATTTTGGTGGCCAATCGGCTGGCCTCGCCTCAGTCACTGACCTTGTATCATTACCAATTACTCGGCTTTGTCATTAGAGTTTACAACACTGTTTGCTAATTTAGTTTTTTGATGTTAATATGTGGAATTATTTATCAAATGAGCTGAAATCTGTTATAGTTTTTGCGTAGTTTGTTGTTATTTGGTGTTTATATCATTATATGTTTGGAAGTGAGACTCGAGAGTAGTACTATTTTGTAGTTGAGACGTGTTTGTGTGAAAACGGTGGACTTAAGAGGTGTTCTGTAGGAAATAAGTGCCGAGAGTTGGAAATGATGAATTATCGATTTTAAAATGTGAGTGAAGAGAAAGAAATGTGGCCTGGAGAACCACATTCCGTACTTTTTCGGTTGTCTTGCAGTCTTGTTTTTGTTATTTTTGTTATGGATGATGTTTAATAGGATAGTATGGCTTAGATGAAATTTTTTTCTTCTGAACTTGATTGGATTATTCATAAACTGAGCCGAAATTGATATAGTTTTTTTGCAATTTGTTATTTGGTAAATTGTAATTGGTAATTTAGGTTTTTACGTTTATCTGTTAAAGTGATATAGTTTTTACGCATTTTGATGTTACGGAAAAAGTGAATTTTCGATTTAGAAAATGAGTGAAGAGAAATAAATTTGGCTAGAAGAACCATGTTCGGTTCTCTTTCGGTTGTCTCACTGTTTAGTTTTTGCTCTTTTTTATGGTTGATGTTTTTTAGTATTTGTATGGATTAGATGAAAGTTGTTTCTACTGTGTATGGTTAAATAATTAAGTTAGATTCATAGAGTTTAAAACATCAAATATGACATATGAATTCCAGAATCCGTGCTTTCCAATCTGAATAGGTTCTACAGTTTTGAATTATTCTGTTATGTATCCGTATTCCTTGAATTTGCTCTTTCCTATTCTAACCAGGGTAGTATGTCGATATGCTTTTAGGGATTCTGAACTTGCAAGCCTTAAGAGTCTTATGTGACCCTCCCGTAGTAGCAACTATATACTACCTTTAAGCCTTAAGGTGACATTATATTCGCGGTTAAATAACACACAGCTTCTGAAATCAGACTGTGTTTCTTGTTTTGTTTATCTCTTTCCCGCGACAAAAAAATTGAGATGTCCAAGAGTCTTGATACCTTTGTATATGCATTGGCTCTAAAGGTCATGTTTTCCAGTATGTTACATTTAAATATAATTTGGCTCCTTTACTGAATACTTGTTCCCTCGACGTTTGAACGATCTTTTAGCATTATCTGATTAAGTGTTTTTTTGTTCATTTTGACAGGTTATATGGATATTAGTTCTGATGAAGGGTCCGAGTCGGACTTCAGTGACTCAGAGATTCAAGAAAAAAAGGATAAGCCATTACAGCAGCTGAGGAATGGAACATTAAAGGTTAAATATCCCCATGGTATCCTTAGATGTCCTTTCTGCGCGGGGAAGAAAAAGCAAAATTTCAAATACAAGGACTTGCATCAACATGCTTCGGGGGTCAGCAAAGGTTCTTCAAATAGAAATTCAAAACAAAAAGCTAACCATCTTGCTTTAGCAATTTACTTGGAGAATGACCTGGCAGGTGAGGCCTATCTTACAGATACATTATATATTGCATCAAATGTTTTAATTATTCATATGGGTTTGGTCGACTTTAACATAGGCGAAGTAATTAATATATTTCTGTTATCTCGTAACAAAACCTGATAGGTGAGGCAGAACAACCGCTTAAAGTGGCTGCTCCAATACCGCCAGCTCCAGTTTCTGAGGAAAACGATTTGTTTTGCTGGCCTTGGACTGGGATCGTGGTCAACATACTGAAAGAGGCTGAAAATGGGGAAGATGTCGAAGATTCAAAATACTGGATGACACGATTTGAAAGATACAAGCCTGAATCAGTTGAGATCTTATGGGACGATCAGAAACAATCTGCACAAGCATTGGTTAGGTTCAACAGCGACTGGACCGGTTTTAAGGATGCCATGGAGTTTGAGAAATCCTTCGAAGCTTCTCGTCATAGTAAGAAACAATGGACTGCTTCTGAAATTCCAGTCGGTTCTAGTATTTATGCGTGGTTAGCTCGGTCAAATGACCACAAATCACAAGGTCCAGTAGGGGAATATCTTCGCTCTACAAGAGAGCTCAAAACTATTTCAGATCTTGTTCAAGAAGCTACACAAACAAGGAATAAGAAGGTGGTTGAGTTAGCTAGTGAGATTGACATGAGAAATGAGAATCTGGACGATCTACAGATCAAGTATAATCAGAAGTCTATGTCCTTGAGTAGGATGCTCGTAGAAAAAGACGATCTTCATCAAAGATTCTCCGAAGGTTCATTATTCCCTCCTTGTCCGCCTCTGTTTAAATAACCTTTCTTTAATATATATAACCTTTCTTTTAATAATAGCTATTTTTTATATTAATTACTACTATCTTATATAATCTTCAATCTATTAGGTACGTATTTTTATAGTTATATTATTTTATATATATCTTAAATAATATTTTCTTTCATATATTCAGTTATTACTCACTATTATTATAATTAGTATTATAGTATATATACCTCATATTATATATATATTATATATATTAATATCAATTATATATTATGATTATATATATATATATGAAGTTTTTATGCATTTGACCCATTAATAGGTAAATAGGTCGAAATTACCTCATCTAGCTTCAACACATGGACGTAATTTTGTAGATGTTGTTTTGTGTGGAAATCAATTTAGAATTCTGATATTATGCTAATGTGCAAATACTTCCCTATCCAGAGACAAAAAGAATGCAGCGCCTTTCACGGGAGCATGTTCAAAGAGTATTGGATGAGCAAGAAAGGTTAAATGAGGATTTGGAGAAGCGGAAGAAAAATCTTGATTCTTGGAGCAAAGAGCTTAACAAGAGGGAAGCCCTAACAGAACGTGAGAAGCAAAAATTAGAGGAAGACAAAAAAAAGGTGATTTTATTTTACTTTTTACCTTATCATATATTGTGATTTGTGTTGTTTCTCTTATCACCATATCATGTGTATCACATCTCATTCGTATCTCCTTATGCAATTGCAGAATGAAGTGCAAAACAATTCTCTCCATATGGCTTCCGTAGAGCAGAAAAGAGCTGATGAGAGTGTGTTGAGGCTGGTTGAAGAGCAAAAGGTAAATCTGCTGAAAGTGGCAATGTCGACCCCTTTAACCTATGAATGGGTCATACTGAGTTTTTATATGGTCAAACGTGCAAAAATTAGCAATTTAGCGTAAGAGCAAGTGGGTCTAAACTGGAAATTTCTCAAGTTGTATTTTTATATAGAGTAAATTGCAAAAATCGTCCTTGTGGTTTGGCCAAATTGCACGTTTGGTCCGCGTGGTATCGAAATTGCAAAAATCGTCCGTGTGAGAAACTTTGGGTTCCACTTTTAGTCCTTTGTCGAACTGAAATGACCAAAATACCCTTATCTTTATTTTAAAAACAGAGGGGTATTTTAGTCATTTCATTTCGACAAAGGACTAAAAGTGGAACCAAGGTTTCCCACACAGACGATTTTTGCAATTTCGATACCACGCGGACCAAACGTGCAGTTTGGCCAAACCACAAGGACGATTTTTGCAATTCTCTCTTTTATATATAAAGAAGATTTGAATTTATATTCAACACAACTATTATATTACAGTTATACTCTTTAAACAAAAAGTGTTTCCCTACTTTGCCCTATTAGCCAATATTCTCTTGACGGCCACCTCTGTGTATTATTATTGTCTTTTTAGTCTCTTATATACAACGATGTTTAATAAACAGAGAGAGAAGGAGGAAGCGTTGAAGAAAGTGCTCGAGCTGGAGAGACAGCTAGATGCAAAACAGAAGCTGGAAATGGAAATTGAAGAACTAAAAGGGAAAGTGCAAGTCATGAAACATCTTGGGGATGATGATGACACAAAAGTTCAGGAGCAGATAAAGAAGATGGAGGATGAACTGAAAGCAAAAGAGGAAGAAATGGGTGACATAGAGGAATTGAATCAAACTCTTCTCCTGAAGGAACGCCAAAGTAATGATGAGCTGCAAGAAGCTCGGAAAGAGTTGATTAAGGTACTGCTTTCTTTCTGATGTCCTACAAATTTCCGTTAATGTTTAATGTTATAAATCATGCCAATTAGAAGTATTGATTTTGACATTTTACTTATGAATGAGTCAGATAAAAAAGTTATAGCTAACACTGTTTGTCATAAGCCTAAAGTCTATATTTAGGCATACAACCTCGTGCATCTTTTTTTCCCCCCAAAGAATTGTATCTGTATTGGAATCATGCTTTCTTCTAGTTATACTCATGACTCATCACATTAACTATTTATATAAATCTTTTGAGGAATGGACAAACTAGTGTTTGTGGGTCAATCAAACCCCGACCTGGCCCGTTTTCACCCATGAAAAGAATTGAACCATCTCAACCTGTGGGCTGTGGCTCGTGTTTTGTGAAGTGTAGTTGGTTATTAAACAATTTCATTGTTTTCAGGGCTTACAAGATATGCTCAGCGGGCGTACTAATATTGGTGTCAGGCGAATGGGCGAAATTGATATGAAAGCCTTCCACGCAGCGTGTAAGGAGAAATATGACGCTGAGGAAGCTCCGATCAAGGCTGTTGAACTGTGTACTCTTTGGCAAGACAAACTAAAAAACTCTGAGTGGCATCCGTTAAAAATGGTAGCAGTAGATGGTGGACATGAGGTATTGTTCTTGAAATTCAGTTTTTGACTTGGATTTTAGTTATAAGCCGATTCAAGTTACTTATTCTTTCAAACATGTGAAAATTATGATATTATAAAGGAAACAGGCTTTACAAATATAAAGACGTATGATCCAGTAAAAGTTGTTGTATAGATGGTGCACATAAGGCATTGTTCTTGATATTTTGTTTTTGACCCTTTTTACATAGTGGTCACAATGTGGACTGATTTTCTTATAAATGGGGGGATTTGGTTAGATTCTTTTTCAAACAGGCCGTCAAATGGGACACCACCTAACTGGATTAAAAGCATGCTACCTTTAAGAGTATTTTGCTAGAATATTAGATTCTTGCAACACTGTAGTGTATGTACTTGTATTTAACACACTAATTGTTTAATAAAAACCACTTAAACTGTTGTGGGTTTGCAAGCCAACCCTTTCTAAATTTTTTTATTGTAGTAGTAATATTATAATGTAATCTATGAGCTTTTCAAAATTTGTTCAATTTCTGGGTTATAAGCATATTGTGATGTTATTAGTTTTAATCCACATTTTAAGAATGTACTCATGTTCATAACGCAGGAAGTGATCAATGAAGATGATGAATTGCTGAAAGGTCTTAAGGCGGAATGGGGGACTGGAATCTATGATGCAGTGGTTACTGCATTCCTGGAGACGAACGAATATAACCCCAGTGGAAGATATGTGGTTAATGAGCTTTGGAACTTTAAGGATAATCGAAAAGCTACTTTAAAGGAAGTGATTAGCTACATCTTGAAGAATTTAAAGAGCCTTAAGCGTAAAAGATGATAGAGGTTTGTATCTTTCCGTTTGTCATCATATTGTTTGTCCAAACCCCTTAATTAAAAGCTTATCTTACTTTTGCGATTGCTCCAAGTAGACCTGCATGCAACGCAAGTGTTATTAATTCACAAATATAAGTATCTCAAATGGGTTGTACTTTATCTCAAATGGGTAACGGATTCAGATCGAATGGGTTAATGGATCCAGATCGAATGCATACTTTACCTCAGCTTAGTTACAGGCTTATGTTTGAAATTTGTTTTAGTTATGCATCATTTTGCTAGTGTTCTAAGTCAAGGATGGAACTGTTACCTTTTGTATCATCATTATAATGAGATGGTTTAACATTCAAAAGGAGTGTCTACCCTTTGCACATGACATAACATGCAGTGAATTTAGACGTATATACTCATTACTTAAGAAAGGGTCTATCCGGGTTGAATACTATTGCTAATTGGTAAAATACAACTAAAAGTTATCGAGTATAAAAAAGAAATCAGGTCAAAGATTGCTAAAAAAAAGTATGTATAATCTCTATTTTCAAAAATAGAATTGTTGAAATATCATAAATTTTGTAATTATAATGCGTGATATGATATTTATTTATTTAATTATTAGATCTATTGTTCTTTGACACAGATGGCAGAGCTGGTGGTTTCCGGATGACAATCATGGTGCAATATGCAGTGTTGAATCTCTCCCTCAATCGCTATGTGTGTATGGAAACTTATGGATTCTGAACTAATGTTAGGACCTTTGCAGACTGTAGTGTAAGGCATCAACCAGTAATCTACTCGGCATTCTAGTTAAGTAATCTATCGGGCGTTAAGAGCGAAAATGTATTTTGTTTCTTCTGAAAGCGTTTATGGATGTGGAAATTCTAAATGTTTGATCTTTTTCCGCTCTTAATGTATGAAACAAGGAGACACGTAACATTAACAACTTATGACAAGTTGAGTGCCTGAACGGCTTTGATGAATGGGGCTTTGTTGAATGAGTCTTGATTGGTTTACTACTTTACTATGTTACTTGCATGCCCAAATCCGGACCCAATGCCAGTGAGAACTTTAATTTAAAATTTTAAAGTTCAATGTGATTCCCAAAGTCAGAGAGAACGAGGGTTGAAGTTTAAACTTGTAACTCACTAACTTGTAAGGGGTGATAAATAAATCTCGTTTAACTTCTTGTACAACATCTTTAGTGCAACTAGATATCAGTTGAAACATCAATTGAAACATAGACCTCATACAATCTCATGTGCAACTGTCGAGACATCTTATGAAGTAGGTGTAATAATTTAGCTGGATTTAATGTTTAGTTCTCACTATGAAACCCGAGAAATACTAGATCCAAAAAAAATTAAAAAATAAAATTCAAACACGTGTCATATGAATATTGGGGATGAAAAGTATGAAAGAGAACATTATACAACATAATTGGTCCAATTCACTTGCTATGTTATTGCGTAGATAGATTTTTGTAAATTTTTAGTTGATTTATCATTTTCCTTGCCTCCGAATATTTGGTTTTGTACATGCTACTAGTCCAAAGTGCAATTGGCATTCACAGATTTTAACTTTATTATTCCACGTACATACATAAGTGTTAAATATGTCCTAATACCAAATAAGAGAAAAGTTCCATAAGGAACATGGTCTAAAAAAAACTGTTTTATCTCGTCCATCCATTTTATTTATATTAATTCTTATTTTAATTTAATTTAAAAACCCACTTTCATCTTATTTTTTAAAAATTAAATATCTCACAAACCGTTAATCGTTACGCAAAACGAAATATACCATCGCGACGAGAATTAAATCATCTTTCTATAGAGGGGCACTTCTATATACTTTCGACGAACTTTTTTTTTGATTTTTTTAGTCATGTCTGAAAAAATCACATGTGATTTCATAAAATCACATGTGATTGTGATACAAATCACATGTGATTTTTTCAGACGTGATTGTAAAAAAAATTTTGAAAAAAGAGTTCGTCGAAAGTATATAGAAGTGCACTTTATAGAAAGATAAAAAAAATACCCATCGCGATACTTTCGCCGAACTTTTTTCCCGATTTTTTTTCAATCACGTCTGAAAAAATCGCATGTGATTTGTGATACAAATCACATATGATTTCATTAAATCACATGTGATTTTTCAGACGTTACTGAAAAAAATTCGAAAAAAAAGTCGTTGAAAGTGTATAGAAGTGCCCCTTTATAAAAAGATAAAAAAAAATACTCGTCGCGATACTTTCGACGATCTTTTTTTCTCATTTTTTTCAATCACGTCTGAAAAAATCACATGTGATTTGTATCACAATCACATGTGATTTCTTAAAATCACATGTGGTTTTTTCAGACGTGGTTGAAAAAAAAAATTGAAAAAAAGTTCGTCAAAAGTATATAGAAGTGCCCCTCTGTAGAAAGATAAAAAAATACTCGTCGCGATGGTGTATTTTTGTTCGTTTAACGATTTATCGTTTGCTAGATATTTGAGTTTTAAGAAAAATGTGGGAAAATGGGTTTTTTTATTATGATGAAAAAATGAGTGGTTAAGATTCACCAATTTATTCTTTAAGATGACCATATTCTTTATGGATCTCACCTCATACATAATGAGGATTGGCTATGTATTTATATTAAATACATAACTTAATAAATAAGTCAAACCCTAAAAATAATGGACCCAAACCCACAATTAGGTTTGAGCCGAATAACCTAACCATCTAATACTCCCTCGCAGTTTGAACGACATATTTTCGAACGGACAAACCGGAACTTATGTTGAAAGCCGCTTCTTCTTATTTTCTTAGATCATTTCTCGCATTTTCTATGGGTTTATCCTTTGCGCAATAAATCTGACTTGTATGATAATTTCGTGCAATTTCTTGCTTTGTAAAAAATTAATTTAACGTTTACATTAAGGCTTTGCAATGTGACCACAGGGTGAATTTGACAACACCCGAATAACCTAACCATCTGATAGATATGTCTTCTTAATGCTTGGTTCACATCGAAAGGTAATCATTGCCATATTCAGTCGCACCCAACATTTATTGTATATTCTTCAATTAAGTCGATCTATATTTGTTTTGCATTTGAGTGCATTTGTGTTCATAATTTGGTATTAAGTACATGTAATGCTCATGTTAGATAATGATTTATGTATGGATAATGAGTTGCGAGGGGGTGATGCTCAACACAATGCATTCTTCTTTATTCTTTCCTTGTAAACCGATCGAGGTTTTGTGGTAATACAATATAATTGTTCGGTTATACTTTGTGGATTTTCGGTTCTTTGTAGTAGTCTCTCGTGTCTCTGTTATTTGCTACTTATGCTCTAATACAACTCGCAATTTAGCGTTCCGCGATGGAACTTCGAGTTTATTGTTGTAATTATCCAACAACAAAATTTAATAATACAGTAATCAGTAAATATAATTTGTTCTGAGCTAAAGGATAATTGCACACCGCCTAAAAAGAAGTAGTAATATCTTTTGTGGAAATATCTACTAGAAAAGCATGACCCGTATTCAATTTGAAATGCCTTGGTCAAAGATGATAAGGAATTTGTGGAAGACATTTAACTTCACTAGTTGCATGTCACGAATGTTAACATGCCAAACTAAGGATAAAAAGCCAATGCTTGATTGCTTGTTCTTATGATTTTAAGTAAATTTCCAAAAATGAAGTCACCACAAGCATTAATTTACTTATCATCTTTCTCTGGTATTTCTATTTATGGTCTCGCGATCATATGTCTCACTTCGGCCACTGTCTCCGCTTCGTATGGCGGTAATGAGACTGATTATCTCTGTCGTTGTTGTCTTTTAAGTCAAAGATCACCCATGATCCAAACAAAGTTCTAACCTCGTGGAACCATTCCTTTTATTTTTGTGACTGACTGGTATTTCATGCGGAAGGCGGCACAAACGAGTGAATGCTATAGTGCTGTATTCGTATGGCTTGGAAGGCTCGTTGTCTCCTCATGTAGGAAACCTCAGCTTCCTCCGTAAGCTTTATCTCTGGAACAATAGCTTTCAAGGGACCATTCCTCGTGAACTTGGTCGTCTATCTAGGCTACGTTATCTTATTCTTTATCACAACAAACTCAGTGGAGTCATTCCAAAGGAGATAAGTTTCCTCTCTAAACTTAAAATTCTTCAAATTAATGATAATAACCTTACATGACAAAGAGCATTCAAAATGCATAAAAAACAACATACATGTGGTATTTCAAAAAGTGAAATTCTTGCAAAAAAACCAGCATACAGGTTGTACTTTGTTTCTAACCAACTGATGGTATTTTACTGTAGTGACTGCAATTTAAATGGAAGCATCCCTCATTCCATTTTTAACCTCTCACGCCTAGTTAATATTTCCTTAGCTGATAATTACCTCACTGGTAGTCTTCCTTCAGAAATTGGTGTGATGCTCCCAAATCTTGAGCTCCTTTGGTTAAGGTTTAACGATCTGACTGGAGTTCTTCCACCTTCTCTTCTACAAAGCGTAGGCCCACTTTCCATGATAGATTTGGGGACCAACAATTTTCATGGTACCATTCCGAATGTATACGGTGAATGCGGATATTTAGAGGGCCTAATATTGAATGGAAACCAATTAGAAGGGGAGGTGCCATATTCCTTGTCCGAGTGTCGGTCTTTGAAAGTACTTGATATTGGAAACAACCAACTAAATGGCACATTCCCTGAATGGTTAGGAGGTCTTTCAGAGCTACAGGTTCTTGTACTTAGATCAAACAAATTTCATGGTCCCATTAAAACCTCTACTGTAATGGAACTTGCATTTTCTAGTTTACAAGTCCTTGACTTATCCCATAACAGGTTTGTTGGCAAACTACCTAGAAAAAATTTTCAAAATTTTGAGGCGATGAAGAACATGGTAAGCAATAGCACCAAACCAGAATATTTGTCCATGTGTGGCAACTATTACTCTATCATTATGGTGATGAAGGATGTGGAACTAATATTTAGCAAACTTTTGGTTGACTACACAATTGTTGATCTGTCCAATAACAGCTTTGAAGGGGAAATTCCAAACACAATCGGTAGCCTCAAGTCGTTGAAAGTGCTCAACTTATCTGACAACAACCTCAATGGTGGCATCCCAAATGCTCTAGGAAATATGTTGGGGATTGAATCGTTAGACCTATCTCGGAACCAACTCATCGGAGAGATCCCTCAAAGCCTTGCAGGCATAACAGGTCTTTCAGCCTTAAATCTTTCACAAAATCGTCTCGAGGGACGTATTCCGAAAGGAAAGCAATTCAACATGTTTGACGTGAGCTCATACGGTGGGAATTTGGGACTTTGTGGCTTTCCGCTGTCCAACAAGTGTGAGCATCTGAGTTCCGTACACGTTTTTGGGGATGGAGATGATGAGGAGTCTGATGAGATTGGATGTACATGGAAAGTGGTGATGTTGGGATATGGATGTGGAATATTAGTCGGATTGGTGATGGGAAATCTCATGTTGTCGACAAGAAAAGTCAAGTGGTTCAATGCAATTGCCGATGCAACAGAGAGTTTGGTCTTGAAGAAAAAAAGAAGACGACATGTATATATCGGGAAATGATGTTAGATAATGAATGGTATACTTTTTCACATGATTTCTTGTTTTATTAAATTATGTTTTATTGATGATCATACAACAATTGTAGTCACTGATTATGTTTCATATCTTATCTTTGTTTCCAAGGGTACTTTACTAAACTTTACAGTGATTCACCTGAAATGAGCTTTCTGAACAAGAGACTTTGAAATTCCAATTGTCGTGCTTCAAACGTTACACTTCTCTGAAGTACATTTTAATTTCTCATTTAACTATTGAAATAACGTATTGAAATAACCTCAAGTCTTTTGGTCAATTATTCCATTCAATTGAAAGATGATTGATAAGATATCAATCGTAGTATATGGTCATAATTTGAGATGCAAGTATGAAAAAAGTATGTGTTAGTAATATTAGTATCCAAGTCTAGTTTTTTTTGGTAAAGAGTTTCCCCGATAAAGTATCCAAGTCTAGTTAGGATTAGTTATTATTCGCTTAAATATGTTTCCTTATGTATCGTATTTCTTTATGTATCGATACGCTTGTTAGGATGTGTTTGAGCTTGCGTGGGACTCAAGAAAGTCTCCTAGTCAGTTTAGACTAGGAGAACCGGTCCCCTCACTGCATAAAAGGAGATGAGGGGGTGATGCTTAAAACAACACACACATTCTTCTATTCTTTTCTTGTAAACTGATTGAGGTGTTAATAAAACGCAATCGTTCGGTCACTTGTAGTATTCTTGTTTTTCTCGTTTTTGTTCTTTAACTGGTATCGTTTGAAGGTCGTTGCTTGTGCTTGATACAATCCGCGATTGAACTTCGGGTTTGTTATCGTAATTATCCAACAAGTGGTATCAAGAGTCGTGAGTATTAGGGGTGGCAATTCTTGACATGACACAATAAACGACATGAACCTGACACGAAGTTAAACAGGTTTGAGTCAAAAACATGTCAACCCGTGAACCCATTTAAGTATATATAAGCCTCTAAAAACAAAATATATAATTGGATTTTATGTTTGATTTGGGTTTAATGTATTTTGTACATTTTATACATTACTTCGGGGTCATTTACCCCCTAAATCATGCAAATATACCCATGCATATAGGGCGTGGAGACGGCGTCGCAACCATAAAGCGACGGCGTCAGGATTCATACAGTGACGGCGTCAGAGATTTAGCAACGGCGTCAGGACGTGACTGACTTAAAGAGGATCTAGAGTCATCCACGTGGTGATGGCGTCAGAACTACAAAGCGACGCCGTCACATCGTTTTTACTATATATACAAAACCAATTTTAGGGTTTTGAGTGTGAAACTTTGTATAACTTTTGGGAGACGAACCCTAGTGATTCTAGCAGCTTTTTAGGTCGTTTGTAAGGCCTCAAACCCTATTGTAACTACCTTCAATTTATGTTTTAATCAATTAAGATTGTTTATCATTACTCATTCAATATGTCTATGTGTTGTGTGATTGATTTATGCTCGTGCTTTCTCTTTAACATGCTAGGCTAAACCATCATTTGTATTTACTTATGATTGCATGAAACATAGGTTGTAGATCTTTTAATGTTGCATCTTGTGATGGATGTGCACGTTAGGCTTTAGAAAACTAGTCATAAGATATTAAATTGGCATAGACGTATAGGGAAACGCGAGTGTGTAGAAAGGATACCATCGGCAACAGTCTTCATAATATCTTACCCCTAATATGGTTGATCTCTCTTAAGATATTTCACATGCATTTAATATACTCTTAGGGGCCTTGTAATAGTCTTCACACTACCTTACTTGTGCGTTGCCTTAACGAAATTCGTTCATGACTTAGGAAATACTTACACAGATCATCACAAGTGTAACAAAGCAACAGATCTAGGAGAAGTAGTCTGAGGAGTAGTGCATGATTAGGTAAATACATATTTTTATCATAAAGTTATCACTAGTAGATTAGAATATATTTATTTAAATTAGCTAAAACAAACCATCCTCTCAAACCATGATTTTACCTGCTTTCTATTAAATAAAAATACAAAAAGAATCTTCTCTCAACCCCGTAGATATTTGTTAGACCGTGTTCGAGCCTTCCCAACCTATTCCCCTAGAGATAGATAACAACCCTCGAGTCTTGCTTTACTACACGACAATGGTTAGGTACTCTGCCTAGGGCATTGTAAAACTTCCTGTGAAGTCTTACGAGACCTGCATCAAGTTTTTGGCGCCGCTTCCGAGGAATAGTTAATTATTAACCGTTTTTTAGCTTAGTTCTACTCGCTTGATTCCTATCAAGTGAGAATTTTAATTCTAGTACATTAGCTTTCTTGTAGTCTATCGTTTCTTTGTGTTAATTGTTTCATAAATCTTTTCGTTGACCTCAATGGGAGATGAAAATCCGATCCGTACTCTTGGAGATTACTCCAAACCTAGCCACGAAGGCTACATGAACACCATTGAGCTCCCCGAAGGGAACAATGTGGTTCCTCTTCGATCCGACTCCATCCGGTAGGTGCAAAACGGATGCTCATTCCATAGACTTCGGTTCGAGGATCCAAAACAACACCTTAAGGATTTTTTTTTAACTAATAGACTCACTTGACCTTAACGGTGACAATAGGGAAAGAAAGCGCCTGCGTTTATTTCAATTTTCCCTTCGCCATCAAGCTAGCAATTGGCTTGAACGTCTTCCAGCAGGATCCATCTCCACATGGGAGGATCTTGTCACACCCCGACAATGACGGAAATACGGGATGTGATGGAGAATGATCATTCAGAACACAAAATACAAAATAAAGAAAAACTAAAATGCATTAAGATAAAAGTGTCATGATGACCATCATCCTCACATACATACATGAGTTAGGTCCCGTCATAGAACACGTCAAATAGTTAATTACAAATCCAAATGCCCACGCAGGGGTCCAAACAATCTTAGAACATAAATCCTCAAAATATCAATATCTAAATAAACATCCAAAGCTAGAACTCTCAAAATCAAGATCCATACAGGATACTCTTAGAGTCTGCTATTTCACATTCCAACCTTACTGCTCATTAACTTCACCTGAAAATGATACTCGAAAACATCAACAATAATGTTGGTGAGCTCATAGGTTTGACTTCAACCCAGTTGTTGTGCCAATATTTTAAGTAGTGGACAATTGTGCTATATGACAGTGAATATATGCAAAGCAATCACAAACCATGACTTAGCATCCCCACTAATCATATACCAAGACCTAGCATCCCTGCTAGTCTTAACACCAGCGTGTACCAACGCTCTTGGAGTCACAACTCCGAAGTCATACGCACCTAAAAGCCTACCAGCTGGAGCATTTACTCCCAACGAAAAAACAGTAAAAATAGGGCTACGAGAACTCACCTCAAGCAAAGGTCTCAACCAGCCAACTCAATATCACATAAGCAAATGCAACGACGCCCGCACACAACCTAGTCTAGTTAATGTTCCATTTAGATTTACATATCCCCAAAATGTTATTAAGGTCGATACATAGAGGTCAGATGCACTGTACGGTTACCCTTAAAATTAACAGTGGTGTGATGGTTGACGACTTAGTTCCAAAAGCAACACGTTCTATTCCATACTTTGTAATAATACACTTATACCATTTAGTAAAAATAGATAAATAATACACTCCACCAATCTTCATGTTTTTTTATCATAGTTGAAAAACTATGGTGTGTGTGTGTGTTTTAGGCCGGACGAATCAAAGAGGACACACACAAGTGTGTGTTTTATTTTTTTGAAAGCAAAACATGAATTGTGTATGTTTGAATGGAAACAAAACTAATTCGCCCAAGGTTGGGACACAAGTGCTAAAAAATGCCATCCATATTCCATCCCTTGTTTAGAACCGGCCATAGCATCCAAGGAGGCCCGAGTTGCCTTTTTTTGTGTCGGTATCACTTAAAACTCAAAAACCTCGATCATAAAATATTTCCCGAAGTTACTTAGCATTTTTATTCACTTTAAAAATACTTTTCTCATAACTTAGAGTATTTACACGACATATTTCCAACTCAAACTTCCCAAAATTCATTTTGAACATTATCGGACGTATCGGGACTCGTTTTTGGTATTTCAAGCTATTTACGGGACAAACCTCCCGGAACATAATCAACATAATAAAACCTTCCAAAAAAGATTATTATACATAATAAAGCCATAAAACACTTAAATCTCATTCATTCAGCACCGTCAACACGGTACAAGTTCTAATAAAACTGACAAACATTAAATAGTCGAAAACTAAATTCGAACATTTAAATCTCACAAAAGGGCAAGAGTTACATTCTACCCCCCTTAAAAAGAACTTCACCCTCGAAATTCAACTACTATTAGAGCTAAACAGATGTGGGTACTTAAGCTTCATCTGATCTTCACGCTCCCACGTAAATTCAGGACCACATTTTGAATTCCACCAAACCTTGACAATGGCAATCCTACTTCTCTTAAGCTTCTTGAACTCTCTCTCTAATTTTAATAAGGTGAAGAACAAGAAGTGATAGGTTTAAATATAAGTTTGTGTGCTGAGCAAGATTCTTCTAAAACTTATATGAGTAACTTGTGGCTTTTTCTCCCATTAGCTCCTAATCCACCTAATCATACGTGCTCATTTCAATCCAACTAAGTCAATCGATGTTTTTAGAAAAAGCTTCAAATTTGTAACTTGATTCTTTAAAGCGAGATTTTTCTGTTCCTAGTAATTTGAAAGTTAAAATGCCAAAGAAGCATGAATGAAGTATGAATGCAAAAATGTATGAATATTGAAATTATACCAATGAAGCATACATTTGATTATATGGAACAATAAAAGATGTGTCAGGTGATATCCCCTAACCGCTAACCACAGGGGGGTTTCAAACTAAAAGACATCTTTACTTCATAGGGATTTGTTGTGTTGTGATATCTTACCAAGGACGCGAGGTCTAGGTGAGGGATCAAACTAAGACACCTACCTTAGCCATATTAGGAAGAAGTTGTTGATGTTTATTTCCCACTACACCAGCAAAAAACGGGTTGGATTTCAAACTAAGAACACCGGTTCGTGGTTGTGATGTCCTTACTAGGGAGCGAAGCAAGGTAGGAGTTCAAAACTAAGCAACGCATTCTAGCTTTAAGAATTATGATTTAAATATTAAGATGTTGCAAAAAGTTCTACATTAAAATTCTTGTCTTTAAAATCAAGTTACAAGGTCCTAATAAGTTGTTTCTTTGAGTCATGATTCATCTTGAATTATGACTATGGAAATAAGTTGATCTATGGTTGAGTCGAAATGAGTACACACATTTAAGTCATATATCCATGTTGGGAGTTAAAATGTAACAAGTCAATCAAGTATTGTGCTTTAGTATTTAGACTTATATTGACAAATTGATCTTGTTTAATTGCATGGTTTGGAACTAGTTGCAAAAATCAGGAGACGATGAATTATGCCGTCAGGACATCCATCCGTAATTATTCTATGGGCCTTTTCTCTTTCTATGATCCCAATGTTGATATAATAAAGGAAGTCAAACAGGTAGTCGAGAAAAGAAAAAGGAAAATCCAAAAATATTAGGGATAGTTAGTGTATAGATAAAAAATGGTAAAGACGGGACTTGTCGAAGCTTTTGATTCTTTAGTTCCCCTTGACAAACACTTAGCTACTTTTCGAGGTTATTAGTCATGGGAATTGAGATTCTTAGTTTATCGTAAGTGTTTTACTTCATAACATTGCGTGAGGACACGACAATACCTTAGTATGGGGGATTTTGGTATTTGTTTAATTACACATACCTTTTACCTTTAAAAACAAGTTAAAATAACCAAAAACGGACTTAAAATGCCAAATATACGCTTGTTTTGCTAAATGTGTTGTGCAGGAACGGATAACTAAGAAAAAGACGAAAAACAAAGCAAAAACGAAAAAAACCAAACTCGAAATGGAAAAGCAAAAAAAGACAAAGTCAAAGTCCAAGCCCAAGTCAACCTAAGTCAACCCCGACAAACTCGAAGCCAAAAGTCAAGAAAAACAAGTTTAGGGACTAAACTTGTTAAACCCCTAAACTTGTCTTAAAAGAAGAAAAGAAGGAAACAAGAGGAGGGTTAAAGCTGCCAATTTGGCAAAGAAATACCACAAGGACCAAAGCTGCCAAGGTTAAAAGAGTTATATCTAACAAGGACGTGTACTGCAACTCCATGTATAACCTTTAGGGACTGAAACTGCCAAGTCCCCAAACTTGCATTAACCAAGGATGAAAATTGCAAACCTCCTTATAACCATGAGGGACCAAAAGTGGCAAAACCCTAAACCTTTTGCCTGTTATACTCAAAACAGTTTTTCCCACCCTTTTTTCCCCCCTAACAAAACTCACGGGTTAACTACCCCGTTTTTACCCTGTAAACCTTCAATTCCACCATGGATAAACCTCCCCCCTCCTCCCCACTATCTTTCCCACCAAAAAAGGGGCATTATTGCCAATGTTGGCATCTCACGTTTTCTTTCTCCATAACTTTGCGCAGAATCTTGGTTGTGATCAACTTAAAGAAGCACAAGGACTATGGATGGCTTGGATTGAGATTTTGAAGTATCTCACAGAAGAAACACAAGAAAAAAGGGCTGAGACTTAGCTCTTAGTATAAATAGGAGGCTTTGTAAGCCGAATTGAGCATGTAGGGTAGAACTCTTTATTTTTCTTAAATTTAAGTCATTTTTATGTTTCTTTCAGCTTATTTACAGCTTATTGTAAGTTTTTTTTACTCTTTTTGCATGTTAATGAAGTGTTGAAGTTTTAAGGTTTTATACCCATATTTATATTTTATGATAAAAACGGCTTTAAATCACCTTTATATAGAGTTAAAATAAGCTTCTAAAAAGCTCTTATGGAAGTTTTGATTAAGCTTATATAAGCTTAAACGCTCCATTAGTTTAAAGTATTTATAAGTTTTTGTGTTTGGTAAAAATCCAAAATAAGCCATTTGAAGATAAGCTAAAGTTCGGAAGAGCATATTGGCTTATGACACTGCTTTTTATTTTTACGCCAAACTTTGTAGTAAAAGCCCTTGAGGGCTCAAGAAGTCCTTGTAAAAGCTTGGACAAAGGTTATTGAAATTTTCCCTTGAAAGCCTTAATTTTTAGATTTTTATAGCTTATTCTATTTTTGCTGATTAGAGTGCTTATTTCTTGCTTATTATTGTTCACTTATGCTGTTTAGTGCTTATTTGTCAATTCTCTTTGAGAGGTGTGAGTTAAAACAGCCATTTAAGCTTTAAATCTTAAAAACTAGTCATTAAAGGGGTGTTTGGGTTAACACTTAAAACGGGTCAAAAAGGGTTTTGGTATGGGTTGTGGTCATTAAACTAGATTCAGCTTAAGTGTTAAGCCTACTTGAGGCTGTTTTTAAAGGTTTTTGAGTTTTAAAATTGTTTTTCAAGTTTTTCACAAGTGTTTTTGGAAACTGTGGTGTTTTTAAAAAGCTACAAGTGCTTATATAAGATAAGTTGACTTGGATCTTAAGTTTGTTTGTAAAAAAAGTGTTTTTGTGAGTTTAAACAAGCTGTCAAAACTCTTTGAGTCAGTTTGACTTTTTAAGTCAAAACGACCAAGACTTGAGTGTAGTTTTTTTTAGAAGCCCTTTTTCATTCAAAAAAATCAGCAAGATTAATAGCATTTTAGAAGCTAAAAATTGGTGCACAAGTTCTCTCCTTGGTGTACTAAAGCTGTTTTAACTTAACTTTTAAAATTGAGCTTATTTGACAGCCTTAAATAAGCTGTCAAATAAGCCATTGTTTTAGCACTAAGTCTCCCCTGGTGCTAGGGGGTGACTTTTAAGCCCTTTTGTTTAGCTTTTCAGTAAACTTAAGCCTTAGGTTTTGGCTTATTTAAAAGCCATTAAGCTCTTTTGTAAGTTTCCTCAGTTTTAAGCCTTAAAAAGCACTTTTGATGGCTTATTTTTAAGCCAACTTTTTGCCCTTAGCTCAAATTATACACCAACAGTACTAACTCTTTAGTTAGTACTGTTGTGAGTATTAAGCTCCCTCTTTGGCTTATTCAGCTTATTTCATAAGCTCAATTGAGTTCCTAAGTGCTTATTTTGATAAAGTAGTTAGTTGTGAGTGCTTATTTCTTATTTTCTTTGCTTATTTAAGTGCCACAGTTAAGCCCTCTTAGTTTTTTAGCTTAGTTTAAGCTTCTGTCATCATAAGCATTTTCAGCTTATTTAGTTTAGCTTTTAGACCCTTAGTGCTTATTAGGTTAGTTTAGTCCCTCCCTTAGCTTGTTTAGCCTAAAGTCTTAGCTTATTGGTGCAAAATGTCCAAAAGGCTTAGCCCTTTTTAGCCTTTAAGCTCAGCTTTAAGTTTCTGTCACATAAGCTCTTTTTAGCTTATTTAGTTTGAAGAATTTAAGCTCATAATGTTTGTCTAGGTTAGGTTAAGTTTTTTTTAGCTTATTAGTTTAGCTACAGCTTATTAGCCCAAGTAACCAAAAGACTTGGTCACTTTTGCCCTTAAGCTAGTTTTAGCTTTCTGTCATTATAAGCTCTTTCAGCTTATTGAGTTGTTCACATTTAGTCTTTTAGTGCCTATTTAGTTTAGGATTAAGCCCCTTTAGCTTATTTGTCTTAGTTTAGTTTAAATGTCCACCAAAGCCAAAATGACTTAGCACTTTTAGCCTTTAAGCTCTTTTTTTGGCTTCTGTCACTTTTTAAGCTGATTTTAAGCTTATTTATAGCTTTTCATAAAAACTTGTAGTTGAGAAAGTTGTTAAGCCTCACGAGCTTAACAACTTTGCTTTACAAAGTTTTTCAAAAAAAAAAAGGAGACAAGGGGTGACCCGGGTGAGCAAGACTCGAACCCGGGTCTCAACCCTCGTACACCTCTCTTTTGTACACACACATACCGCTGCGCCCTTGGGACTTTTCTGTTATAGTCTCAAGGGCCAGGGTACTTATACTCTTTTTGGGCTTATAAGCTAATAAGCTGTTATAGCTTATTTACGGGCTTATTTTTAAGCCAATCTTTTGTTTCTTAATTTTCGTAGGCTTATTATAGTGTAAAGAATTTTTAGTAAAATTTTCAGAATTTTTCGAAGTAGTTTAGTATTTTTTACAATTTAATTTAGTTAAAAGTTTTAAAAATTCATAAAAAATACAAAAATAATCAAAAAAATATTTTTCTTTTTTAGAAAATTTTATTTAGTCATATAGTTTGTAGAAAAAATATAAAACTTTTCGTAGGGTCATTTTTACAACTTTTCGTTTTTTAAGAGCGGTCCGGGTGCGGTTTTTTTGTGTTGACTCGTTTTTGGGTCAAACGAACTCCGTTTTCGGTCTAGTCTTTTTCATTCTTCGTTATTTGCTCCCTAGAGTAGTTTAGAAGTGAAAATTCCTTCGTAGGGTTAATTTTAAAGATTCTAGGTTTTTCCCCCTTTGTACGGGATTCGTGCTCCCGTTTTTCAGCTTAATTTCGTAATTTTTACGATTTTCTTAAACGTTTTTATTTGTTATTGTTTAATTTGACTTTTCCACACTCTCAATTCCATTCTCTCCTTCAAACTCAAATCTTCGACTGTATCGATTCTCCAGTCCAGCCTCGTTGGGGATAAACGACCCGGGAACATTCTATACTACTTCTTGGTTTTATTGATTTTGTCTCTAGACTATCCTTACTCTATATATTTTATATTTTATTATATATTATATATATTTTAAGGTGTAGTTTAGCTGCAATCAATTTTTGGCGCCGCTGCCGGGGAGGCTGTGAAAACGATTATCGTTACGTTTGACAAATCGTGTTTGAAGCTGTGAATATTATAAAAATATAAAAAGTACAAAAATATTTTTCATTTTTTTAGTATAATTATCATATAAAAACAAAAGAAAAACCAAAAATATAAAAACATTGTCCATACAAAAGAAATAAAATTCACAAATTGGTAAAAATACCAAAATATAATATTCTCAACTGAGGTATTATCATAATAACTTTCGGTGAACTTGTTGGTTCCCAACTCGAACAAAAGATTTAAAAACTTGTCATTTGTGTCTCTTACGACGTACGGCTCATCTTGAAAAATTAAACAAACTATAAAGTGGGTATAAAGAGGGTTGTTCCAAGGAACTACGACCCGAAAGGAGAAATAAGCTTCGCGCTATTCTTACTCCTCTGTTCACCTGTGAGTTTATATTTTTGAGAGCTACCGTGAAGTAACTCGATTATTTGGTTGAAGTTGTCTTATCTCATTGTCCGTTAAAATCAATTGTGAATAAATCATTGAAAAAACAAAAAAAAAATTAGTGTAAAATTTCTTTTTATATTTTGTGCATTTCGCACAATCGTTGCCAAGAGCCGTAGACCGACGACAACCACAAGTCCGATCAAACTTCAGTTGAATCACCATATCTTGAGAAAACCAACTAACAATTCAAGAAACATTCAATCCTCCCATAGTTAACGATGGAAGATAATCCGTACTAAGGCTCAATTACTCGAAAGCGCACCACCGAGGGTTACAAGGAATGCAATCGTTGTTCTCGAGATCAGACGCAGACAACTTTGAGACAGCCATGGTCTATTACTAATCTTGGTCAAAACAAGCTATTTTTTGGACATGAAAGATGAATACGCCACAAGCTCACATCCGATATTTACAACAAGTATCAACTTCTACGATGAATATTTCCCCGTAACTTCCCGAGTACGTCACGGTTAATGCTTATGCTTTCCCCAATTCCCTCGAGGGAAAGCAGCCCGGATTTGGCTGACAAAGAACCCCTCGATCGATTCCTTACATGGGATGAATCTATGGTGTCGAAATTCATTAACAAATTCTTTCCCCCTTCTAAAACGACAAATCTTAGAAATGAAATCACGAGAATTCAGCAAAGATTTGACGAATCATTTTATGAAGCATGGGACCGTTTCAATGATCTTCTTAGGGAATGCCCGCATCATGGGTTTTCAGAACTGCATCAACTCGATACATTCTATAATGCCTTGAACTCAAATGATCAAGATTCATTGAATTCCGCCGCAGGTGTACTTTTTGGATAAAATGCCCCAGAAAGTCTAAAGATCCGAGAGCAAATCCAAAGTTTCGTATCATGAAGCAAACCCGATGTTGCTAAAGTGAGTACAATCACTTCCACCTCCGGTAATCTCTCCCGATGTCTCTGAACCAAAGATATGGTCAAAGCAATTGCTCCTTGATAAGAAAATCAATCTCAAGCTCCCGTCACCAAACACCCCCGCGCCGTAAAATCGGTTCGAGGAAAGTTGTCGTTGACTTGCATGGAGCTCATCATACAAAGTTTCTCGCTCAATAACCACCAAGTATCACAAAATCAACAGTATATACGAAGTACAAATAAAACAAAACATCTCAGCCAATCCACCGAACCTCCGAAGACACTGATTATCAAGACAAAAACAATCAAGCTTACGTTTCTCAACCGCCGCAGCTAAATTTCAATCAAGGAAATAACAGTGCCCGAACCTCCAATGTTCTACCAAATTCGAAAAACCTCCCCCTGGTTTTTCCTTCCTATGCAAAGCCATTCAACACAACCAAAATCGAGGGAACATTCCAACTAAAATCGGGGGAACAATTTTAACCAAAATACGGGTAAAAAATTTAGGCAAGGACCAATTATATCAACAAGACACCCAGGTTACTCAAAACCCCCAGCTTATCAGCTCCTGTTTACCAACTCCTGGGCTACCTCAGACCAAAGCTTGCCTAGACCGAATTTATAGCTACGTAAAGGCTAAGATATGTTTATGAGGAAAATTGCAAAACCAAAATCAAGTTTGCAAAACAAAGGATCAAAACCTGCAAGCTCAATTTGAACAACTTGGCTACTTCAAGATCAAGCTTGAAGCAAGCTAGGTAACTTTATCAAAATGAATACTGCACTCAACAACTTCAGGTTCAGGAACTCTCCCAGTTAACACCATTACCACCCTAAGGAAAGATTTGAAAGGTATCACCACCGAAGTGGTGATGCATATCAAGGACCCCCGCGATTCTTCTACTTATCTTCTCCTCCGAAATGTGATGAATCGTGAGTTACCGAGTTACAAAGGACAACGATGCTTCCTACTAAAATAAAGAAAGCATCGAAGAGACGTCCCCACCTCCGTATTAAATCCAATCCAAAAAATCCAACTTCCGAGCCCGTTGTTGATCCCATTAGTGCTCCAAGGCCTAACCAACAAACATCGATTCCGTTTCCTTCAAGAAGAAATGATGAAAGGCGTCGTGAAAAAGCAAACGATCAAATTGAGAAATTCTATGAAATCTTTAGAGATTTGAGTTTCGAAATTAGCTTTACGGATGCCTTGACCCTTATGCCGAAATTTTCCTCGACTCTAAAAACCTTACTCGGAAACAGAGAGAAGTTGAGTGAAATGGCTAGAACTCCTTTGAACGAGAATTGCTCAGCAGTTATCCTAAACAAGTTACCTAAAAAACTTGGAGACCCTGGCCGATTTCTCATTCCATGTGAATTTTTTGGGATTAATACATGCAACGCCTTGGCCGATCTCAACGCAAGCATTAATCTTATGCCATATTCCGTCTGGCAAGATCTCGCTCTTCCCGAACTAACCCCAACTTGCATGACGCTAGAGCTAGCAGACCGTTCAATCACTGAACCAATCGGTATAGCTAAAGACGTCCATTTAATGAAGGGAAAGTTCCAATTTCCAACAGATTTTGTGGTCGTTGATTTTGAGCCAGACCCCCGAGTACCTTTAATTCTCGGGAGAAGTTTCTTAAAGACTAGTCGTGCATTAATAGATGTTTACGAAGGTGAAATTACCCTTCGAAGTAGATGGCAAAAGAGGCCAATCACCCTTTTATTTTTTTTTTCATCTGGACAAAACTTTGAGATACACGGCTAATTACAATCATATGACAGCAAACCGAATCGACGTCATAGAATTGGAATGTGAAGAATACTCGCAAGAAGTCTTAGGTTTTTCTGATTCAGTTGCATACGGTAATCCTTCTCCGGATTACGATCCAAATGTTTCAAATTCTTCACCAACACTAACTCCTTTCGGTGATAGTGATTTTCTCCTTCTTGAAGAAGCAAATGCTTTTATAGCTATCACTGACGAGCCAAATTCACGGGAAATTGATGTTACTTACTATGATCCGGAGGGTGACATCCTTATTCTAGAAGCACTTCTCAATAGTAAACCGTTGCCTCCTCTTCCGAATCATAAAGATTATTTACCCGGAATCCGGGAAGAACGTAAAGTTGTTGAAGCTAAATCATCATTTGATGACCCTCTCGAAGTTGAACTCAAGGACTTGCCACCTCATTTAGAATACGTATTTTTGGAAGGCGACAACAAGTTGCCAGTCATAATTGCGAAAGATTTAAAGGATGAGGAAAAGGCAGCTCTTATCAAGGTCCAAAGTCCACAAGCGACCATCGCTTGGAAAACTCTCCGATATCAAGGGTGTTGAACCAGAGATTAAGTCACAAAATTCCTTATGGAAGAGGACTAGCGAACCCACCGTTTAGAGTCAAAGACAGTTAAACCCAAAGATCCATGACGTCAATCAAGAAAGAGGTTGAAAACGTCTTGACACCGATTCATATACCGATCTCTGACTGTCCATGGTAAGCCCGATACATTGTGTACCAAAGTAGGGTGGTATAACCGTCGTCAAGAATGACGATAATGATTTGATACCAACTCGATTGGTTAAGGGGTGGAGAGTGTGCATTGACTATAGAAAGTTGAATGAAGCCACCCGAAAAGACCATTTTCCATTGCCCTTCATGGATCAAATGCTCGAAAGACTCGCGGGAAACCAATACTATTGTTTCCTCGATGTCTTGCTCATGGTTATTTTCAGATTCCCATGACCCGCAGGATCAAGAGAAGAACAACTTTTACTATGCCCATAACGGAACGATTTGCCTATCTTTCCCATGCCTTTTGGCTATGCCATGCACTCCGACACGTTTTCAAACGATGTATGATTGGCAATCTTCCATGACATGATCGAAAAGACAATGGAAGTGTTCATGATGAACTTCTCGGGATCTTCGGAGATTCTTTTCTCTACATCGCTATCCCATTTGGAAAAAAGGTTAAAACGGTGTGACAGACACCAATTTGTCCCTAAATTGGTAGAAAAGCCATTTCATGTAAAGGAAGGCATTGTTCAAGGACACAAAAAATTTCCTAAGTCGGGAATGAGGACAACCGATCGCGCAAAGTTAAAGCCAAAAGCCCAAGCTCCCTCACCCGACTACTGTAAAAGGTGTTCGTAGTTTTCTAGGGCACGCCAGTTTTTACCGACGATTCATTCAGGACTTCTCAAAAATTGCCCGTCCTATGACTCATTTGCTTGAAAAAGATACTCCATTTTTCTTCTCAGAAGAGTGTATCGAATCCTTTAATACACTTAAAAGAAAATTGACTGAGACTCCGATCTTAATTGCTCCCGACTAGGATTTGTCCTTTGATAATATGGGGGTGAGCGTTGGTGGGGCTAATGTGGTGATGCAAGCGACTTCGCAATGGGGCATCAGTCCTACGGGTAAAGAAAAAACAAGCATTTTCAACCTATACACTATGCTAGTAAGACTATGAACGAGGCTCAAACTCACTACACTACTACTGAAAAGGAATTACTTGCCGTAGTGTATGCTTTCGAAAAATTCCGTTCATATCTTGTGATGTCCAAAAGCATAGTATATACTGACCATTCTGCCATCAAGTATCTTTTTGCCAAAAAGGAAGCTAAGGCAAGACTCATGCGGTGGATCCTATTGCTCCAAGAATTTGATATTGAAATTAGGGTGGGGAAGAGAACAAAAAAGGAGCTGAGAATCTTGCCCGCGATCATCTGCCAGACTTGAAAACCCCTCATCGAGATAAACTCGAAAACAAAGAAATCAATGAAGCATTTCCTCTCGGAACCTAGTTTCTGTGCTCTTCAAGATCAAATACCCCATGGTATGCAAGATTTTGCAAACTACCATGCGGGAAAATTTGTTATCAAAGGGAATGACATCCCAACAAAAAAATAAATTCTTCAAGGATGTTCAAAAACTTTATTTCTGGATATCCCTTCCTGTTACGATATGTTGCTGATCAGGTGATAAGCGTTGTGTTTCATTCTGGGCTAAGAAGCTTTAGACATTCACAAGCTTTGCCACAGTGCACCCACTGGGGGACAGTATGGTGCTAATTACACAGCAAGAAAGGACATTACAGATACAGGAACTTCTATTGGCCCACCATCAACAAGTACACATGACTTTGTCACTACCGATGAGACATTTGAAAGGACAGTGGGCGGAAAATCATACCACTTGGTCAATAAACTAGATGGTCTATCTGGGCCTATCCGTACAAGCTATACAAAATACCCATCGGAGTGTAACCTCCATATAGTTACTGTACGGGAATGCATGTCATCTTCCGATGAGCTCGAGCACAAAAGCCTTACTGGGCCTTAATCATAACAAACTTTGGATATCAAAACAGGCGGGTGAATTCACAAAAAACCTTTCACTCAAGAACTTAATGAACTTCGTTGATCATGGCCTCTGAAAATTCTTTTGATTACAAAAAGAGAAAACAAAGAGAAACCAATGACTCCAATATCAAAAATCATGTTTTCCAACTCGGTGATTGAGTCCCTCCCTCTTAACTCAAGTATTGAAGATTTCTCGGGCAAGCATAAGACCCCTGAAGTGTACCATATACTGTAACCCAAGTTTTTCCATATGGTACTGTCGAGTTATCCCAAAACTCCAAGCCAAATTTCAAAGTAAATGGTCATCGTTTGAAACACTACTTTGGAGGGGACGTACCAACCGAGGTTGTCCCAGATCTCCAGACGTTCCCCATGGTCTAATAAATTCGGGGGACGGGTCAAGCGTCGGGACCTTAAACAAGCACTTCGTGGGAGGCACCCCATGCTTATCAGTAGCAATATTATATAGTAGTAATAAATAAGTGTTTTTGTGTGAGAAGGCTTACCTTTTCCATTACCCGTGTTTCGTCCGTGTTTTGTGTTGTATGACCAGGATTTCACGGATTATGAAGGCTCTCAATGCTCAGCAGTATCTACATGAGTTTCACATCCTCAGCTTCATTTTGGAATCCAGTTCCATATCTAATTCGACTAACGTTTAATCTATGAGAACACTTAATAACGGCCTTAGATTTGCTTAGGTAACCCCTTGAAACATCGAGGACGATGTTTAGTTCTAGTATTGATGGGGGGGATCGTCGATTTGATTTTTGCCTGCAGTCGTTGTTATCAACGCAATCCGTTTTTTTTACCACCAATTTTTTGCAAAAATACCAAAAAAACTTTGAAAAAATTAAAATTAAAAATTTTTTTTAAAAATTTCAAAAATAAAATAAGTGTTTTGTCACAGTTTAGACTTTCCTAATGGGTAGAATGAGAATAATTTTTGACATATATCGATCGGAGCGTGTTGAGCCCTAGCTAGTTCCACTCAACTTACCATCTTGTAGGGCTAATCTTTCACGAATTCTAATCATTTATTCGAATTTTAATAAGGTGAAGAACAAGAAGTGATAGGTTTAAATATAAGTTTGTGTGCTGAGCAAGATATCTTACTAAACTTAATGAGTAACATTTGGCTTTTTCTCCATTATTAGCTCCTAATCCACCACAAACACCATTTAATATCGTTTTAAAGAAGGCCCAAACAAATATGTCTAATCATACGTGCTCATTTCAATCCCACAAAGTCAATCGATGTTTTTAGAAAAAGCTTTCAAATTTGTCAACTTGATTCTTTAAAAAGCGATATTTTTTTGTTCCTAGAAATTTGAAAGTTAAAATGCCAAGAAGCAATGAATTGAAGTATGTATGCCAAAAAGCATGTAATATAGAAATTATGCCAATGAAGCATACATTTGAATATATGGACAAGTAAAGAAGATGTGTCGTGATATCCCACCCGCTAACCACGGAGGTGGGGGTTTCAAACTAAAGACAATTTTTTATTCTATGGATTTGTTGAGTTTGATATCTTAACCAGGCAAGCAGGTCTAGGTGAGGGTTCAAACTAAGACACCTATCCTTAGCCCTATTAGGAAGACGGTGTTGATGTGATTTCCCACTACGCCACAACGGGGTTTGGGTTTTCAACTAAGAACCCCGTCTATGGTTGTTATGTCCTACTAAGGAGCGAGGCCTAGGTAGGATTCATACTAAGCAACGCATTCCAGCTTTACGTACTTATGATTATAAATATGAAGATGTTGACAGAAATAGTTCTAAGTTACAAATCTCATTCTTTAAAAATCAAGTTACAAGGTTCCTAAAAAAGTTGTTGTGCTTTGATCATGATTCATCTTGAATATGACTATGGAAATAAGTTGATCTATGGTTTGAGTCGAAATGATCACACATTTAAGCTCAAATATTCCATGTTGGGAGTTAAAAGTCCACAATTCATAAGTATGAGTGCTTAGCATTTAGACTTATAAATTGACAAAAGTGATCATTGTTTTAATTGCTTGGATTTTTTGGACTAGAGGAAAAACAGGGAGAGACGATGAATATATCCTATTAGGACATGCCGTATATTATTCTAAATGGGCGTTCTCATTCTATAGAACCCAATGTGATATAAATAAAGGAAGCAAATAGGGTAGACCCGAGAAAAGAAAAAGGAAAATCCAAAAATATTAGGATAGCTAGTGTATGAATAAAAAATGGTGAAAACGGGAAACATGTGCGGAAGCTTTTGATTCTTTAGTTCCCCTTGACAAACACTTAGCTACTTTTCGAGGTTATTAGTCGAGGGGGATTGTGATTCTTAGTTTTCGTAAGTGTTTACTTCATAACATTGCGTGAGGACACGGCAATACCTTAGTATGGGGGATTTTGGTATGTGTTTAGTTACACATACCTTTTACCTTTAAAAACAAGTTAAAATAACCAAAAACGGACTTAAAATGCCAAATATACGCTTGTTTTGCTAATTGTGTTGTGCAGGAACAGATAACTAAGAAAAGGACGAAAAACGAAGCCAAAACAAAAAACACCGGACTCGAAATGGAAAAGCAGAAAAAGACAAAGTCAAACTCCAAGCCCAAGTCAACCTAAGTCAAGCCTGACAAACTCGAAGCCAAAAGTCAAGAAAAACAAGTTTAGGGACTAAACTTGTTAAATCCCTAAACTTGTCTTAAAAGAAGAAAAGAAGGAAACAAGAGGAGGGTTAAAGCTGCCAATTTGGCAAAGAAATACCACAAGGACCAAAGCTGCCAAGGTTAAAAGAGTTATATCTAACAAGGACGTGTACTGCAACTCCATGTATAACCTTTGGGGACTGAAACTGCCAAGTCCCCAAACTTGCATTAACCAAGGACGAAAATTGCAAACCTCCTTATAACCATGAGGGACCAAAAGTGGCAAAACCATAAACCTTTTGCCTGTTATACTCAAAACAATTTTTCACGCCCTTTTTTTCCCCCCAACAAAACTCACGGGTTAACCACCCCGTTTTTACCCTATAAACCTTCAATTCCACCATGGATAAACCTCCCCCCTCCTCTCCACTATTTTTCCCACCAAAAAAGGGGCATTGCCATGTTGGAAATCTCACGTTTCTCCATAACTTTTGCCGAATCAATGGCTGTGATCAACTTAAAGAAGCACAAGGACTATGGATGGCTTGGATTGAGATTTTGAAGTCTCTCACAGAAGAAACACAAGAAAATAGGGCTGAGACTTAGCTCTTAGTATAAATAGGAGGCTTTGTAAGCCGAATTGAGCATGTAGGGTAGAACTCTTTATTTTTCTTAAATTTAAGTCATTTTTATGTTTCTTTCAGCTTATTTACAGCTTATTGTAAGTTTTTTGTACTCTTTTTGCAAGTTAATGAAGTGTTGAAGTTTTAAGGTTTTATACCCATATTTGAGTTTTATTGTTAAACGGCTTAAATCACCTTTATATATGTTAAATAAGCTTCTATAAGCTCTTATGGAAGTTTGATTAAGCTTATAAAGCTTAAACTCTCCATAGTTTAAAGTTTTATAAGTTTTTGTTTGGAAAACAAGAATAAGCCATTTGGAAGATAAGCTAAAGTTGGAAGAGCTTATTGGCTTATTCACTGGCTTATTTATAAGCCAGAGCTTGTAGGTAAAAGCCCTTGAGGGCTCAAGAAGTCCTTGTAAAAGCTTGGACAAAGGTTATTGAAATTTTCCCTTTAAAGCCTTAATTTTTAGATTTTTATAGCTTATTCTATTTTAGCTGATTAGAGAGCATAATTCTTGCTTATTATTGATCACTTTATGCTATTGTAGTGCTTATTTGTCAATATCCTCTTTGAGAGGTTTGAGTTAAAACATCAGCCATATAGCGTTAAAAATCTTAAAAACTAGCATTAAAGGGGTGTTTTGTTAACACTAAAACGGGTCAAAAAGGTTTTGGTATGGTTGTGGTCAATAAACTAAATTCAGCTAATGGTTAAGCCTACTTGAGGGTGTTTTTAAAGGTTTTTGAGTTTTAAAATTGTTTTTCAAGTTTTTCACAAGTGTTTTTGGAAACTGTGGTGTTTTTAAAAAGCTACAAGTGCTTATTTAGATAAGCACTTAGGATCTTAAGTTTAGTTTTAAAAAAGAGTATTTTTGTGAGTTTAAACAAGCTGTCAAAACTCTTTGAGTCAGTTTGACTTTTTAAGTCAAAACGACTAAGACTTGAGTGTAGTTTTTTTTAGAAGCCCTTTTTCATTCAAAAAAATCAGCAAGATTAATAGCATTTTAGAAGCTAAAAATTGGTGCACAAGTTCTCTCCTTGGTGTACTAAAGCTGTTTTAACTTAACTTTTAAAATTGAGCTTATTTGACAGCCTTAAATAAGCTGTCCAAATAAGCCTTTGTTTAGCACTAAGTCTCCCCTTGGTGAGGCTTAGAGGGGTTGACTTTTAAGCCCTTTAGTTTTAGACTTTCCAGTAAACTAAGCCTTAGGTTTTGGCTTATTTTAAAGCGATTAAGCCTCTTTTTGTTAGTTTTCCTCAGTTTTAAGTCTTAAAAAGCACTTTGATGTTATTTTTAAAGCCAACTTTTTTCCCTTAGCTCAAATTAATACAAGCCAAACAGTACTAACGCTATAAGTTAGTAATGTTTGTGATATTTAAGCTCCCTCTTTGGCTTATTCAGCTTATTTCATAAGCTCAATTGAGTTCCTAAGTGCTTATTTTGATAAAGTAGTTAGTTGTGAGTGCTTATTTCTTATTTTCTTTGCTTATTTAAGTGCCAGAGTTAAGCCCTCTTAGTTTTTTAGCTAGTTTTAAGCTCGGTCATCATAAACAATTTCAGCTTATTTAGTTTAGCATTTAGAACCCTATATTACTTATTAGGTTAGATTAGTCCCCCCTTAGCTTGTTTATGCTAAAGGTCTTAGCTAATTGTGCAATTAAAATTCCAAAAAGGGGTTAGCCCCTATTTTAGCCTTTAAGCTCAGCCTTTTAATTTCTGTCACATAAGCACTTTATAGCTTATTAGTAGAAGAATTAAATGCACATATGTTTGTTAGGTTATGTTAAGTTTTTTTTAGCATAATATTTTAAGCTACAACTAAATAGCCAAGTAACCAAAAAGACTTGGTCACTTTTGCCCTTAAGCTAGTTTTAGCTTTCTGTCATTATAAGCTCTTTTAGCTTATTGAGTTGTTCACATTTAGTCTTTTAGTGCCCATTTAGTTTAGGATTAAGCCCCTTTAGCTTATTTGTCTTAGTTTAGTTTAAATGTCACACCAAAGCCAAAATACTTAGCACTTTTTTGTTTATTTTTAAGCCTTAAGCTTCTTTTTTGCTTCAGTCACTTTTTAAGCTGATTTAAGCTTATTTATAACCTTATCATAAACACTTGGTAGCTGAGAAAGTGTTAAGCCACACAGACATTAACAACATTGCTTTACAATGTTTTTCAAAAAAAAAAAAAGCGACAAGTGGTCACCCGTGTGACACAGACTCGAACCCGTGTCTCCAACCCTCGTCACACCCTCTTTTGAACACACACAACATACCAGCTGGCGCCCTTGGGACATTTCTTTTATAGTGCTCAAAGGGCCAGGGTACTGTATACTCCTTTTTGGGCTTATAAGCTAATAACCTAGTATAGGCTTATTACTGGGCTTATATTTAAGCCCCAACACCCAAATCTTTTGGTTTCTTTTAATTTTTTTTCGTAGGCTTATTATAGTGTGAAGAATTTTTAGTAAAAGTTTCAGAATTTTTCGAAGTATTTAGTATTTTTTACAATTTAATTTAGTTAAAAGTCTTAAAAATTCATAAAAAATACAAAAATAATCAAAAAAATATTTTTCTTTTTTAGAAAATTTTATTTATCCTATAGTTTGTAGGAAAATATAAAACTTTTCTGTAGGTCATTTTTTAACAACTTTTCGTTTTATAAGAGCGGTTCCCGGTGCGGTTTTGTTTGTGTTGCCTGTTTTTGGGTCAAACAACTCGCGTTTTAGGTCCTATCTTTTTCATTCTCTTATTTGCTCCCTAGAGTAGTTAGAAGTGAAATTCCTTCGTAGGGTTTAATTTTTAAAGAATCCAGTTTTTTCCCCTTATTTGTACGGATTTCGTGCTCACCGTTTTTTCAACTTAATTTCGTAATTTTTACGATTTTCTTAAACGTTTTTATTTGTTATTGTTTAATTTAACTTTTCCACACTCTCAATTCCATTCTCTCCTTCAAACTCAAATCTTTGACAGTATCGATTCTCCAGTCCAGCCTCGTTGGGGATAAACGACCGGGGAACATTCTATACTACTTCTCGGTTTTATTGATTTTGTCTCTAGACTATCCTTACTCTATATATTTTGTATTTTATTATATATTATATATATTTTAAGGTGTAGTTTAGCTGCAATAAAATTTTTGGCGCCGCTGCCTATTCGGCCTTTCGGGGAGGCTGTGAAAACGATTATCGTTACGTTTGACAAATCGTGTTTGAAGCTGTGAATATTATAAAAATATAAAAAGTACAAAAATATTTTTTATTTTTTAGTATAATTATCATATAAAAACAAAAGAAAAATCAAAAATTTAAAAACATTGTCCATACAAAAGAAATAAAATTCACAAATTGGTAAAAATACCAAAATATAATATTCGCAACTGAGGTATTATCATAATAACTTCCGATGAACTTGTTGGTTCCCAACTCGAACAAAAGATTTAAAAACTTGCCATTTGTGTCTCTTACAACGTACGGCTCACCTTGAAAAGTTAAACAAACTATAAAGTGGGTATAAGGAGGGTTGTTCCAAAGAACTACGACCCGAAAGGAGAAATAAGCTTCGCGCTATTCCTACTCCTCCGCTCACCTGTGATTTAATTTTTGAGAGTCTACCGTGAAGTAAGTCTATTATTTGGTTTGAATTTTTTTTTATGTCTTATCTCATTGTCCGTATAAAATCATTTGTAGTGTGAATAAATCATTGAAAAAACAAAAAAAATATAGTGTAGAATTTTTCTTTTTTAATAATTTGGATGCATTGCGCACTCGTTCTCGAAGCCGTAGACGTCGACAACCACGAAAGTCCGTACAAACGTTCAGTTGAAAACACCAAATCTGAGAAACCAACTAACAATCAAGAAACTTTCACTCCTCCCATAGTTACAATATTAAAAAATCTAAAAAAAAAAGAAAAGGAATAAACAATTAAATATAAGAAAATAAATAATAAACAGTTAAAAACTCATTCAAAAGATTTAAATCAAACATATAAAAATAACATCGATGGACGTATAATCGTACTTGGCTCAATTACTCGAAGCACACCCACCGAGGGTTACAAGGATCAATCGTTGTTCTCAGAAATCAACGGCAAATCAACTTTTGAGATCAAGCATGTTCCCAACTTAAACTTGTTTCAAAACAAGCAATTTTTGGACATGATAAAGAAGACCCACATGCTCACATCTGCATATTCAACAAGATCACTATCTACGATGAAGTTTCCCAAACGTCACCGAGTACGGTCCGTTTTTAGCTTATGCTTTTCCCATTTTCCCTCGAGGGGCAGCCCGGATTTGGCTTGACAAAGAACCCCCTCGATCGATTCTTACATGGGATGATCTTGTGTCGAAATTCATTAACAAATTCTTTCCTCCTTCTAAAACGACAAATCTTAGAAATGAAATCACGAGATTTCAGCAAAGATTTGACGAATCGTTTTATGAAGCATGGGACCGTTTCAATGATCTTCTTAGGGCATGCCCGCATCATGGGTTTTCGGAATTGCATCAACTCGATACATTCTATAATGCCTTGAACTCAAATGATCAAGATTCATTGAATTCCGCCGCAGGTGGTAACTTTTTGGATAAAATGCCCCGAGAATGTCTAAAAATCATCGAGAGCAAATCCAAAGTTCGTAATTCACGAAGCAAACCCGTTGTTGCTAAAGTGAGTACAAGCACTTCCACCTCCGGAATCTCTCCCGATGTCTCCGAACTCAAAGATATGGTCAAAGCATTGCTCCTTGATAAGAAAAATCAATCCCAAGCTCCCGCTCACCAAACTCCCGCGTCCGTAAAAGCGGTCGAGGAAAGTTGTGTGACTTGCGGTGGAGCTCATTCATATCAAAGTTGTCCCGCCACCGATGGCAATGTTTATCATGACAATATTCAAGCTTACGTTTCTCAAGCCGCCGCGGCCAATTTCAATCAAGGGAATACCAGTGCCCGACCTCCAATGGTTGCAAACCAAATTCGACCTCCCGGTTTTCCTCCTATGCAAAGCAATCAAAACAACCAAAATCGGGGGATAAATTTCAATCAAAATCGGGGGAACAATTTTAACCAAAATCGGGGTAATAATTTCAGTCAAGGACCAATTTATCAACCCCAGGTTAATCAACCCCCAGCTTATCAAGCTCCTGTTTACCAAGCTCCCGCTCCTCAAACACAAGGTGTGTCTAAGACCGATTTTGATAGCTACGTAAAGGCTAATGATGCGGTTATGAGGAATGTGCAAAACCAGGGGCAAAACCTGCAAGCTCAATTGAACAACTTGGCTACTTCGAATCAAAGGCTTGAAAGTATGCTAAGTAACTTTATCAAAATGAATACCGCCTCTACTTCAGGTTCGGGAACTCTCCCGGGTAACACCATCACCAACCCGAAGGAAGATTTGAAAGGAATCACCACCCGAAGTGGTGTTGCATATCAAGGACCCGCGATTCCTTCTACTTCATCTTCTCCTCCGAAAGTGATGAATCGTGATACCGAAGTTACAAAGGACACGATGCTTCCTACTAATAACGGAAGCACCGAAGACGTCCAACCTCCGGTTATTCAAGTCCAATCTCAAAATTCAACTTCCGAGCCAGTTGTTGATCCCGTTAGTGCTCCAAAGCCTAACCAACAAACATCAATTCCATTTCCTTCAAGAAGAAATGATGAAAGGCGCCGTGAAAAAGCTAACGATCAAGTTGAGAAATTCTACGAAATCTTTAGAGATTTGAGTTTCGAAATTAGCTTTACGGATGCCTTGACCCTTATGCCGAAATTTGCCTCGACTCTAAAAACCTTACTCGGAAACAAAGAGAAGTTGAGTGAAATGGCTAGAACTCCTTTGAACGAGAATTGCTCAGCAGTCATCCTAAACAAGTTACCTAAAAAACTTGGAGACCCTGGCCGATTTCTCATTCCATGTGAATTTTCTAGGATTAATACATGCAACGCCTTGGCCGATCTCGGCGTGAGCATTAATCTTATGCCATATTCTGTCTGGAAAGATCTCTTTCTTCCTGAACTAAATCCGACTTGCATGACGCTAGAGCTAGCAGACCGTTCAATCACTGAACCGATCGGTATTGCTAAAGACGTCCGTTTAATGGTGGGAAAGTTCCAGTTTCCAGCAGATTTTGTGGTCGTTGATTTTGAACCAGACCCCCGAGTACCTTTAATTCTCGGGAGAAGCTTCTTAAAGACCAGTCGTGCATTAATAGATGTTTACGAAGGTGAAATAACCCTTCGTGTTGGCAAAGAGGCCATCACCTTCAATTGGACAAACTTCGAGATGCCCTTAAAGGCCAATTACGATCTATGACGGCAAACCGAAATCGACGTCATTGAATGCATGTGAAGTATACTCGCAAGAAGTTCTAGGTTTTTTGATTCAGCCTGCATTACGGTAATCCTTCTCGGGATTACGATCCAATTGTTTCAATTCTTCACCAACACTAAATCCTTTTGGAGATAGTGATTTTCCTCTTCTCGAAGAAAAAAAACGCAAATGCTTTTATAGCTGTCGATGACGAGCCAATTTCACGGGAAATTGATGCTACTTACTATGATTCGGAGGGTGACATTCTTATTCTGGAAGCACTTCTCAATAGTGAACCGTTACCTCCTCTTCTGAATCATCAAGATTATTCGCCCGGAATCCGGGAAGAACTTAAAGTTTTTGAAGCTAAAACCGTTAAATCATCAATTGATGAGCCTCCCGAGGTTGAACTCAAGGACTTCCCACCTCATTTAGAATACGCATTTTTAGAGGCGGACGAACAAGTTGCCTTCATAATTGCGAAAGACTTGAAGGATGAGGAAAAGGCAGCTCTTATCAAGGTTCTAAAGTCCCACAAGCGAGCCATCGCTTGGAAACTTTCCAATATCAAAGGGTTTTGATCCAGAGTTTTGTACTCACAAAATCCTTATAGAAGAGGACTACGAACCAACAGTTCAGAGTCAAAGATGGGTAAACCCAAAGATCCACGACGTCATCAAAAAAGAGGTTGAAAAACTTCTTGACGCCGGATTAATTTATCTGATCTCTGACAGTCCATGGGTAAGCCCAATACACTGTGTACCAAAGAAGGGTGGCATAACCGTCGTCTAAGATGATGATATGATTTTGGATACGACTCGATTGGTATGGGGTGGAGAGTGTGCATTGACTACAGAAGTGAATGAGGCACCCAGAAAAGACCACTTCCCATTTGCCCTTCATGGTTTCAAATGAAATCCCCATACTTAATCGAATGATCTCTGAGGGAAACAAAATATACTATTGTTTCCTCGATGGCTTCTCGGGTTATTTTCAGATTCCTATTGACCCGAAGGATCAAGAGAAGACAACATTCACTTGCCCATACGGAACGTTTGCCTATCGCCGCATGCCTTTTGGGCTATGCAATGCACTCAAACACATTTTTCAAGATGGATGATGGCAATCTTCCTGCTATGATCAAAAAGTCAATGGAAGTATTTATGGATGACTTCTCAGGTTCTTCGGAGATTCTTTCTCTTACATGGCATTCCTATTTCGGAAAAAATGTTTATACGGTTGTAAATTGGCAGAAAAGCATTTATGGTCAAAGAATGGATGTTCTTGGACATAAATTTCTATTCAGGAATTGAGGTCGATCGTGCTAAAGTTGAAGTTATAGCCAAGCTCCCTCACCCGACTACTGTGAAAGGTGTCCGTAGTTTTCTTGGGCATGCCGGTTTTTACCGCACGTGTTCAATATAAACTTTTCAAAAATTGCCCGTACATTACCCACTTGCTTGAAAAAGAGACTCCATTTTTCTTCTCAAAAGAGTTGTATACGAATCCTTTAATACACTTAAAGAAATGACTGAGGCTCAATTTTGAATTGTCTCGATGGGACTTGGAACTTCGAACTATGTGTGATGCAAGCGACTTTGCAATTAGGCAGTCTAGGGCAATGACAAGAACAAGCATTTCCAACCAATTCACTATGCCAGCAAGACAATGACCGAAGCTCAAGCACACTATACTACGACCGAAAAAGAATTGCTTGCCGTAGTGTACGCATTTGAGAAATTCCAGTCATATCTTGTTTTGTCCAAAAGCATAGTGTATACCGACCATTCTGCTATAAAGTATCTCTTTGCTAAAAAGGATGCTAAGGCACAAGACTGATTGCGGTGGAGTTTTACTCCAAGAATTCGATTGTTGGAGACCGAGACAAAAAGGAGCAGAAAATCTTGCCGCCGATCATCTCTCCAGACTTGAGAACCCTCACCAAAATGAGTTCGAGAACAAGGAAATCACGGAAACATTTCCACTCGAAACTCTTGGATCGGTTGCTCTTCGTGATGATAATACCCCATGGTTTGCAGATTTTGCAAATTACCATGCGGGGAATTTCATCGTCAAAGGAATGTCGACCCAACAGAAAAACAAGTTTTTCAAAGATGTCAAACATTACTTCTGGGACGACCCCTTTCTATTCAAGACATGTGCTGACCAAGTAATTAGGCGTTATGTTTTGGGGCAAGAAGCTTTTGACATTCTTAAAGCTTGCCATAGTGGACCCACTGAGGGACACTACGGTGCCAATTACACCGCTAAAAAGGTCTTCGATTCAGGATTTTATTGGCCCACGATCTACAAGGATGCCATGACTTTGCTTCCCCCCCCCCCCCCCCCCCCGATGTGAAATTTGTCAACGTCAAGCAAAATTTCACAACCGTGTTGGAGATTGCACATAACTGCTTATCCAAGTTTGCGAAATCTTTGACATTTGGGGCATTGATTTTATAGGGCCGTTCCCGTCTTCAAGAGGGAACAAATATATACTCGTGGCAGTCGATTACTTATCAAAATGGGTTGAAGCAAAAGCGCTCCCACTAATGATGCTCGAGTTATTTGCAAGTTTCTTTATCTCTCTTCTCAAGGATTTTGGTGCACCTCGTGCAATCATAATGTGATCGCGGACCCTTTTTGCAATGACCAATTTGCAAAGGTCATGCTTAAATACGGAGTTACTCATCGTCTCTCCACCGTATCATCACAAACAAGTGGACAAGTTGACGGTATTACCAATCGTGGTTGAAAAAGGATTCTTGAAAGGACCGTAGGTATGAAAAACAAGCCTGCCTTCTGGTCGGACACAACTAGATGATGCTCTCTGGGCCTTCGTACAGCATACAAAAACACCCATCGGAAGTTGCACTCCGTACAAGCTTGTATACGGAATGAAGTCATCTACCGATTGAGTTAGAGCACAAAGCTTATTGGGCCGTAACGCAATACAAACTTGGATATAAGAACGCGGGTGATCACCGAAAAGTTCAACTCAATGAACTTAATGAACTTCGTGATCATGCCTACGAAAACTCTTTAATTTACAAGGAGAAAACAAAGAGAATCCATGACTCCAAGATGAAAAATCGCGTTTTCAACGTCGGTGATCGAGTCCTCCTCTTTAACTCTGGATTGAAGATTTTATCGGGCAAACTTAAGACCCGCTGGTTATTTTGTGGACCCATTCACTGTGACCCTCATTTTTTCTCATATGGCATGACGAGTTATCCCAAAACTCCGGTGCCAAATTTCAAAGTAATGGTCATCGTTTGCGCACTACTTTGGAGGGGTAATACCAACCACGAGGTTGTCCCGGATCTCCAAACCTTCCCAGAGGACAATTAAATTGGGGGAATCGGGTTAAGCATAGCGACCTTAAACAAGCGCTTCATGGGAGGCACCCCATGCTTATTAGTAGTAGTATGTAGTAATAAATGTTTTTATGTGAGGAGGCCTACATTTTCCATTACCCGTGTTTTGTCCATGTTCTGTGTGCTTTGTGTTGTATGTCCAGGATTTCCCGGATTGTGAAGACTCTCGTGCTCGTAGTTTTGCCTTCATAGTTTCACTATCCTCAGCTTAGTTTGGGAATCACAGTATCCAAATCTAATGGACTAACGTTTTATCTTTTGCACACTTAATAAACGCCTTAGATTTAGTAGGTACCCTTTGAAAAACATCGAGGACGATGTTTAGTTTCTAGTATGGGGGGAATCTTTTCAATTGATTTTTTGCCTGCAGTCGTTGTTATACGTAATCCAGTTTTACACCACAATTTTCGCAAGTAATACCAAAAAAATTAAAAAAAATAACTAAGTGTTTTGTCACAGTTTTGACTTTCATAATGGGTAGAATGAGAATAGATTTTGACACAGAGTGGGCGTGTTCTGAAGCCACCTAGCTTTGTCCCTTAACTATTTAATAAACGAAAGTGTATTAGGCTAAGCATTGGCGGATCCTTTTATTAGGGATTTTAAATTTGCAAAGAACGGAAAATGATAGTGTTACTTACAAGTAGGATGCTAAAAAAGGATTATTTGGAAATCTTAAAAGCTTATAAGTGTAACTTGTAGCTATTTTCCTTCCTAAGCTCTTAACTGATAATAAACGTGCTACAATTTTGCTTTACATTAAACGACAGTTTCTTAAAAAGAAGCTCTTTCGGAAACGAAAAATATTCATCTTAGTTCAGCTTTTATATTGAGTTTTCCTAAACGAAATTTTCTCATTAGAAAAATATGTTGTAAAATAAAAAATGAATGAATTGAAAAATAAATATATAAATTGATGGGTGAGAAAGGTTTACTGCATCTTGCCGGCTCAAAACGCATGTTGAGTCTCAACAAGCACATTGTGAGATAATAAATCTGTGGTATTATCAATAAAAAGTCTGCTGTCAGATAAGTCACATACATCTTGTCGGAGGCGTGGACGTTATGTTGTAGTAATGTAAATGATTGATGGTAGTATCAGTATATAATAATAATGAAAATTTAATGGTTAAGTTTTCTTTTTCTACTCAAGTATAATTTTGTAACTAGTATAACTTGCTTTAAGGACTTCAAAGTTGTTTGGTTGCCGTTCGGTAGAGAGCTATTTCGGTTTAAGAATTCTCCGTGGGGTGTCAAAAACCTGGGGCACTTAGCTGCTAAATAAGGCTGGGGAACATTCATGAGAAGAATGGTTCGCTACATGGAATTGATTCACAATGAGATCATTAATTTTTGATGTTGCGTGCTCTTGAGTAGTATTTTTTATTTAACGGTAAATTAAGAAATTCGGCCTAACAAGGGTGGGTATTCCCGCTATTACATTGCGAAACATTATCCTGTGGGTCTCAACCTGATAACCTAAGTCGAACTCAGCGGGGATCATCGAGATATGGCTGCGTCTGGTGGGTGATCTAGTCTTTTCCCCAGGTTTCTTCAGAAATATCGTTATGCACATAAGCTATACTACTTTCTAAAATTGTCGATCTAAATTTAACTTAAAATTAAGCACAATCACCTATTGAATAATTGTTGGGAGCAAAAAGTTTGACAAGTCATAGTTATATTAGATTAGCATCTTACATGTACTTAACGGTGATTTCGTTTTTTACGCATAATTTTGGGACTAATGAAAAATCAAGGACGATGAATTTATCCATTCGGACACCCGTAGATTATTCTATGGGCGTTTCTCATTCTATGATCCCAGTGTTGATAAAATAAAGGAAGTCAAACAGGTAGCTAAGAAAATCCAAAGAATTTTGGGGTAGTTAGTGACATATAAAAATGTTGAACACGGGACCTTGTACGAAGCTATTGATTCTTTAATTCCCCTGACGAACACTGAGCTACTTTTTCATAGGTTATTAGTCGTAGGGGGATGAGATTCTTGGTTTTCCTAAATATGTTCTACTTCATAAATTGCGTGAGGAAACTGGCAAATTCTTTAGTATTGGGGGATTTTGGTATGTGCTTAATTACACATACCATTGTCCATTAAAAACGGACTTAAATGACTAAAAACGTACCAAAAATACATTGTATTTGTATGTTTTGCATTTGTATTGTGCAGGAAACGGATATCACACAAAGGACAAAAAGAAAGCCAAAAACAAACAAAACCGAGCACGGAATGGAAAAGGCAAAGTCAAATCAAAGCCAAAGTCAGTCAAAGTCAAAAAGTCAACAGGAAGGTCAACCTCGTCAAAGTCAAAAGTCAACCAAATGAAGAAAATACAACTTGAGGGACTAAAATTGCCAAACCTCAAGTTGTATTACAAGAATAAAAAGTCAAGGGCCGAAATTTGCAATAAAAGATATATGAGATGAGGGGCCAAAACTGCCAACTTGCCCAAAACCATTTTTTCCCGCCCAACAAAACCCCAGATACAACTCACGGGTGTCTTCCCACCCTTTTACCCTGCAACCTCTACAACCCCTTGGGTAAGACATCTCCCCCTCCTCCACTATCTTCCCCCAGCTTTATAATTGCCATGTTGGCAATCCTTCACCATTTTCAAGTAATTTCAATGGCTAGATTGACTCAAAAAGAAGCACAAGAAGATTGAATGGCTGAGATTACTCTTATCAAGTCCCTCACACAACAAAAACACCCTAGGAAGCTCTCACAATGAAAACACAAGCTGCAAGTCCAAGAAGAAGAGACTTCGGCTATAAATAGAGCCTTTTGTAAGCCTTGAAGGCACCTTAGTTTAATCTTAGTTTATCTTAGCATATCTTAGAAATATAGTTTAAATTGTCATTTTAATTTACAGCTTATTGTACTTTTTCTTTCAAGCTTTGTACTAATTTCCAAGTTTAATGAAGTGTTGAGGTTTTAAGTTAAATTCCCATTTTCAAATTCCAAGTTCTAAATTGCTAACTAGTGCTTAATTGTGTTTGAAAAGCTTTCAAAAGAGCTTGTTTATAAGCTGTTTTTGTCAAGTAAAAGAAAGAAAAAGCTAAGTAGTTAAGAGAAAAGCAAAAAAATCACTCTCAAATACACCACAGCTTATTTTATGGATGATAAGCCCGTTTTGGATGGGCTTATAGACACTACTAGCTTGTCAACAGACGGCACAGAAAAAGATTCCCCTAAAACGTATCATCCACATAATAAGTGACAAGTTGAGGTATCCAAGCGTGTTGAAAAGAATTCTTGAAAGGACCATAGGCGAAAATCGTGCCTCTTGGTCCGGCACAAAACTTGGATGATCCTCTCTCGGCTGTCCTTACACTTACAAAACACCCATCGGTGCCCTCCATAACCATAAGAAAAAAAATACTTCCGTACAAGCTTTTATATGGAAAGGCATTCATCTACCGAATTGGTTGAGAGCACAGTAAGCTCTACTAGTAACTGGGCCCCTTAAGCATACAAAACTTATGATCTCAAAACCGCGGTGATCACAGGAAATTTTCAACTCAACAACCTTAATGAACTTCGTGAGATCATGCTTATGAAAATTCTTTGATTTATAAGAGATAACAACGAGAATGCCATGAATATCCCCCAACTCAAAAATCGCGTTTCAACGTCCGTTATCGAGTCCTCCACTTTAACTCGTAGATACCAGAATTTCTCAGGCAAAGCTTAAATACCCGCTGGAGTGACCATTCACTGTACCCAGTTTTTCCGTAATAGCATTGTCGAGTAATCTCAAAACTCCCCAAATTTCAAAGTGAATGGTCATAGTTAAGCACTACTAAGAGGGGACATACCAACCGAGGTAGTCCCCGAACTCCAGACGTACTCCCCATGGACCATAAATTCGAGGAAATCGGTCCGAGCAAATCGACCTTAAACAAGCGCTTCGTGGAGGACAGCCCCATGCTTACAGTGTAGTATGTAAATGAATAAGTGTTGTTTGTGTTAGGAGCTTACATTTTCCATTACCCGTGCGTTTCATCTTTGGTTTTGTGTTGTATTCCAGGATCTTTTCCCGATGTGAAGACCTCCCATGCTCGCAGATTTTAACCTTCATCCACACAGTTACACTTCCTCACTTTATTTTTGGAATCCTATCCAAATCTAATCGACTAACGTTTATCTTGTGCACACGTTAAATATCATAAACGCCCCATTACATTACGTAGAACCCCTTTAACACATCGGAGACCGTGTTTAGTTCTAGTATGGGGGGATTTTCGATTTGATTTTACCTGTCAGAACCGTAGTTTATCACGCTAATCTCCGTTATTTTACCCACCAAAATTTCAAAAAAAATGGAGAAATTCATTAAAAATTTTCAAAAATAAAATAAGTGTTTTGTCACAGTTTTGACTTTCCAATGGGTAGAATGAGAATAAATTTTGACTCGATCGGGCGTGTTGAGCCTTAGCTTTGTCCCTCAACCATTTAATAAACGAAAGTTTATTAGGACAAGCATTCGCATATCCTTATTAATTAGGGATTTAAAATTCGTGAAGAACGAAAATATAGTGTTATTTACAAGTAGGATGCTAAACAAGGATTATTTGGAAATCTTAAAAGCTTATAAGTGTAACTTGTCGCTTTTTCTCCTAGAAGCTCTTAACCTGACTAATAAACGTGCTAAATTTTGCTTTAACTTTAAACTGACAATTACTCTAAAAAAAAGGCTCTTATCGGAAACGAAGATATTCATCTTAGAGATTTCAGCTTAATACTTGAGTCCTCTAAAAACAAACGAAATTGTTCTCATTAAAAACTGAAAATACGAGTTAAAAAAAAAGATGAAAAAACATATAAATACATAATATAAACTTTGGATGATAAAGGTTTAACGCAATCCTTGCCGGCTCACTAACCGATGTTGCAGTCTTCAAAACAAGGCCCATAGTGAGATAATAAATCTGTAGGTGTTATCAATAAGAAACCGTCGTCAGACTAAGTCACTACATCTTGTCGGAGGCGTGGCCGATGTTGTAGTCATGTAAATGATGACGGTAGTATAGTATATAAGCAATAAATGAAAATTTAAGAATTTTAAGCGATTCTTTTTCTAAACTCAAGTATGAATATTAAACCAAGAATAACTTGCTATAAGACTTCAAAATATTGTTGGTCGCCGTCGGGGTAGATATTTCTATAAGTAATCTCCCGTGGGTGTCAAAAACCAAGCACTTAGCTGATGAGGCTGGGAAACTTCCTCGAAGAAATGGTCGTTACATGGAATAGTCTCCACCAATGAATCAATTAAATATTTTATGTTTACCGTGCTTTGAGTAGTGTTGTTTATTTAGCGGTAAATCTAAGAAATTCGGCCTAAAAATAGAATATCCCGCTATTACATTACGAACATTCTCCTGTGGGGTCTCAACCTGATAACCTAGAGTCGAATCACGCTGGATTCTATCGAGAAATGCTGGTTGGTGGGTGATGCTAGTCATTTTCCCAGAATTCTTGTAGAAATATCGTTATGCACATAAACTGGACTACTTTCTAAAACTGTCAACCTAAAGTTAACTTAAAATTAAGCACAATCACTCTAATTGAATAATTGTTGGGAGCGAAAAGTTGACAAGTCATAGTTTTATAAAGTAGAGTTTGATCTTGTTTAATTGCTTGGTTTGGAACTAGTGAAAAAATCAGGGACGATGAATTTATCCGTCAGGACATCCGTAGATTATTCTATGGGTGTTTCTCATTCTATGATCCTAATGGTAATGTAATAAAGGGTAATAAAGGAAGTCAAACAGAAAGTCAAGAAAATAAAAAGGAAAATCCAAAAATATTAGGGATAGTTAGTGTATAGATAAAAAAATGGTGAAAACGGGACTTGTCGAAGCTATTGATTCTTTAGTTCCCCTTGACAAACACTTAGCTACTTTTCAAGGTTATTAGTCGAGGGGGATTGAGATTCTTAGTTTTCGTAAATGTTTACTTCATAACATTGCGTGAGGACACGGCAATACCTTAGTATGGGGGATTTTGGTATGTGCTAAATTACACATACCTTTATCCATTAAAAACGGACTTAAATGACCAAAAACAGACAAAAACTGCCAAATATATGTTTGTTTTGCATTTGTATTGTGCAGGAAACGGATATCACACAAAAGGACGAAAAACAAAGCCAAAAACGACAAAACTGGGCACGGAACGGAATAGTGTGAAAAGACGAAGCCAAATCGAAGCCAAAAAGTCAATCAAGTCAAAAAGTCAACAGAAAAGTCAAACAGTCAAAGTCAAAGTCAACCCCGACAAAGACAAAGTCAAAAAGAAGTCAAAGCAAGAAAAATACAACTTGAGGGACTGAATTTGCCAAAGTTCCGAAGTTATATTCAAAGGACTAATGAGAAAAAAGGGGAAAATACAACTTTAGGGGCTAAAATTGCCTAACCCCTAAAGTTGTATCACAAAAGGACTTACTTTGCAATTAGAGATATAAGGTTGAGGGGGCATTTCTGCCAAACCCTCAACCTTGTATTACCACAAGGACGATATGTGTTATTAACACATATACATTGAGGGACCAAAGTTGGCAAACCACCAAACCCTTTCCTGTTAAACCCAAAACAGCTTTTCCCGCCCATTTTTCCCCCCAAACCCCTCACGGGTTAACCACCCCGTTTTTATCCCATAAACCCCTTCAACACCATGGGTAAACATCACCCCCCTCCTCCACTAAACTTTCCCAGCTACAAAAGTGCCAACTTGGCAATCCCCCATTGTCCAAGAACCAATTCGATGGCTTAGATGGACTCAAAAGAAGCACATGAAGATTTAAGGGCCAAGATTAGCTTTTGCTAAACATCTCACACAACTAGCACACCTATGAAACTCTCTCATAAAGAAAGAATAGCTGCAAAGCCAAGAAAAGGGGGATTCAGCTATAAATAGGGTCAAGTGTAAGCCTTAAAGGTATCTTAGCTTAATTTTAATCTAATTGTAATTTTCATTAAATCATTTTATTTATTTTTCAGCTTATTAAGCTTTTTCTTTCACCATTGTATCAATCTTAAAGTTTAATGAAGTTTTGAGGTATTTAAAGTAAATTTCAATCTTTAAAAGTCCAAGTGTTAAGTTGTTAAATTGTGTTAAAATAAGTTTGAAAAGCTCTAGAATAGCTTATTTATAAGTTTTCTTCATTGAGTAAATCAAAAAGTTAAGTAGAAAATAAAAAAGTCAAGAAAAAGTCCACTCTCAATCACCACAGCTTACTTTTTGGAAGATAAGCCGGATATGGATGGGCTTATGGACTATACCAGCTTATTTCTAATAAGCTGGAGCTTGTAGATTCAGCTTTCAAAAGCTTATTTGCCCTTGTGTAGAACAAAGGGCTTGGTAAGTTCTCAATTTCCATTTTTAGCCTATTTTTAGCATCAGCTTATTTACAGCTTATTAGTGCTTATTTTTCTTTTGGGTATGCTTAATTATGCTTATTATTGTTATTTAGTGCTTAAAGTATAGGTGTTATAAGTTTAAATTTCATTGTGCAAGTTTTTATAATTTCCAGTCAATAATAGCTTGTTAACTGCCATTTTGAATTCTAGCTTATTTTAGTGCTTATGTATTGTTAATTTTTGCTTATTTATGTCTTTTAGGCATGTTTAGCTTACTGTCTTTGAATTCCATGGTTTAATTCCCCCTTAATAAGCTTAAACAGCCTTTAAGCTATTTTTAAGGGGGTGTTTGGTTTAAGACCCAAAGTAGGTCAAAAGTGCTTAATAATCCAAATGGATTACCTGGCCAACTTTGTTAAGCCATTTCACTATTAGAATAAGCTTAATTTCTAGCTTTTTAGTTTTAAAAATCATTTTTGCAAGCTTACTTAGCTCACTGTCCAAAATCTCAATTTTTGGACAGTGGCTAGTGCTTATTACATAAGCTTGGGCTAAAAACCATTTTGTGCCTTCTTGCATACTCATTTTGAGTGTTTTAAAGCATTTGACTATATGCTTTGAAGCTGTGTTGACCCAATTGTGCAAATGGGTCAAAACAGCCTAAATTGCTAAGTGTTTTTGCCCTGTGCACAAGCAGCCACTCTGATAAGCTTTTTCACAGCTTATTTGCATTTCAAAATCCAAACCAAAAGCATTTTCTTAAAGCTTTTTAAGCCTAGTTTTTAGAAATTCAAACTTTGAGCTCTTTGGAATTCAAATAAGCACTTATTTTTAAGCTCAAAAAGCCACCCAAGGGGTGATTTTGTGTCTGATTTGACCCATTTTACTTATTTTTGCTTATTCAGTTTATTTTCATGTATTTCTAGCTTATTAATGTTTAGTTATGCTTATTAGTGTAGTTTAAGTTTAGTGTAGCTTATTTCAGCTTATTTTGAGCTTTTTAGAGCTTATTTTCAAATCTGTCAAAAAGGTGCCCTGGTGCTTAAGCCCTTTTTGACAGCTTCTTTAAGCTGCCCAAAAGCTCACCATTTTCCTTCTAAAAAGCATTCTTGGCTAGCTTATAGGGTGAGCTTTAAGCCCCTACAAGCTCAGCCATTGGGTCCCACTTTAAGGGCTTAAAAATAACCCCTAAAAGTGCCCCAAGGCCCTTTTGGGACTGCAACCCAAGCCAAATTTGGCTTATAGCTTATTATGATTTCCTGGCTTATTGGTTTTACTCCCTTAGCTCATTTTTGTTGATAATTGCTTATTAGGTATAGTAGATGACTTAGTTTTGCTTATTTGCACCTTGCCTTTGCTTATTTGTTCTTAAAAAGCCAAGGGAAATAAGCCAAATTTTTTAGCCTTTTTGAAGTTCTGTCAAGTTTTAGGTGTTTATTTGAGGGCTTATTTGTATTTTAAAGCAATAAGTCTTTGGGGCTTATTGAAGCTTATTGGCAAGTGTCCAAGGCTGTGGGCCCCACTTGTTCTCAAAAACAGCTTAAGGGGCTTAAATTTAAGCCCCAAAAGCTGTCCCAACTGTTGCAAAACAGTTATAAGCCCTTGGGCTTATTTCATTTTTTTCTTGCTTATTTTTGACTTTAAGCTTTTCATTTGTGCTTATTATGTTGGCCTTAAGCCATTCTTAGCTTATTTAGTTTAGTTAAAGCTTGTTTGAACTTATTAGCTTATTAACATTTTTAGTCTTAGCTTAAAAAAGTGAAACTGCCACTTTTAAGCCCGTTTTCCAGCTTATTTATAAGCAATTTCAAAAAGTTGTAGTTATAAAAATTGTTAAGCTCAAGGAGCTTAACAAGTTTGTGTAAAAAGTTTTGAAAAAAAAGGGGAGATAAGGGGAAACCCGGGTGAGCAAGACTCGAACCCGGGTCTCACCCTCAATACACCCCTTTTGTATAACCAAGCCTTACCGCTGCGCCCTTGGGACTTCTACGTTAGAGTCCCAAGGGGTTTAGTATTTAACCCTTGTTTAGCCTCTTAAGGCTATAAGCTGTTTACAGCTTATTTCGGCTTATTTATAAGCCGAAATTTGGGGTTCTTATTTTTCTTAGGTTAATTGTAGTACAAAGTATTTTAGGAAAATTTTTCAGAATTTTTAAAAATAGTTTAGTATTTTTTATAATTTAATTTCGTTAAAAGTTTTAAAAATTCATAGAAAATTCAAAAATTATCAAAAAAATATTTTTCTTTTTTAGAAAATTTTCTTTAGTCATAATTTACGTAGGAAAAATATAAAAACTTTTGTAGGGTTAATTTTTCAAACTTTTGATTTTTAAAGAACGGGTCCCGGGTACGGATTTTGTCTTGACTCGTTTTTGGGTCAAACGACCTCCGTTTTCAGTCTAGTCTTTTTCATTCTTCATTATTAGTCCCCTAGAGTAGTTTAGAAGTAAAAATTTCTTTGTAGGGTTAATTTTGAAGATTTTAGGTTTTTGACCCCTTGTTCGGGATTCGTGCTCTCGTTTTTTAGCTTAATTTCATAATTTTCAGGTTTTTCTTAATCAATTTTGTTTGTTATTGTTTAACTGAGCTTTCCACACTCTCAAATCAATTCTCTCATTCAAACTCCAATCTTCCGACTGTATCGATTCTCTAGTCCAGTCTCGTTGGGGATAAACGACCCGGGAACATTCTATACTACTTCTCGGTTTTATTGATTGTGTTTTTAGATTATACTTACTATATATATATTATATTAATTATATATTATATATATAAAAGAGGTGTAGTTTAGCACGAATCAGTGGCCATGTAGAGTCGAAGAGAAGATGACCTTGAAGGAAGTTGATGGGAAAACTGTCGAGGAGATTGAAACAAAGATAATTGCAAAGGATGGCACTGTCACCAGAGTTCCTGGAAAATTTCAAGGTTATGAAACGTCTGAGGAAGAGCCGGTGGAACAACCAAGAAGACATGACTTGTATGGATTTGTGGATCATCCACAACTTCAACAAGGAAATCCCATGAATGAGTTTGCACCGCATTGACTACCTCAGCCAGAGGGTAACATGAATGGGTGGTTGATGGAGGATGAGGAAGAATTGGAAAGGAATGAGGTGGACTCGGACCTCGAGTCTACAGCTAGTAGCAAACCTAAGCATGTGGAGTTGGAAGACATTTGCGAGAGCGGGAGTCGACCCAACCCAAATTCAGCTGAAGATGTTCCCGACTATATGTTTCTTGATTATTCGTTTAGTTCTAAGTTTCGATATACTTAAGTTTTGTTTGTTTCTTTTCTGACATTTGGAGCCATGTTTAGTGATGTTATTTTTGACTTTTGGATATTATTCAAGTATTTTAATAATAAGGCTTAAGTGATTGTTGGAGTATCTTTTGTGAGTGGTGATTTGATTGTTTGGAATTATTTGTTGTTTCATGAAGTGTTGTCATAGGAGGGAGTACAATTGTGAAAGGGAGCATCTATAATTATAGTGGCCAATATAATTATACATGCGCCACAACACAAATGGACTTGCAAGTATGATGACATGGATTGGTGTTGGTTGGTTATTTGTTGGTGGATTTTGTATGTATGTAATAGATGGATGTGTATATTAATAATTTAGGATTTGAGATCCGTAGTTATGGCGTCTAATGTATATAAATTAAATCATTTTCAGAATGGCTCCAAATCGTCGAGGTGGTGCTGGTGGTAGTGGTAATGAAGATGAGGAACAACCTAACGTTGCTGAGATCATTGCACAACAGCTGCAAAACATCATTCCTCAGATTGTTAACCAAGTAACTACGAATATGAATAATGCTAATAATGGAAATGGAAATGGTGGTGGAGGAAATGGAAATGGAAATAACAACGGATGTACTTTTAAAACATTCCAATCTTGTAATCCTAAGGAGTATGATGGGAAAGGAGGTGCGATAGTGCTTACTCGATGGATCAAGAAGATGGAGAATATGATTGATAATAGCGGTTGTGCTGAGAACCAAAAGGTAAAATATGCTGCTAGCTCACTTGTGAATAAGGCTTTGACTTGGTGGAATACCCAAGTTCAAGCATGAGGTTGTGAGGCTGCGATGGCCATGACATGGAATGATTTTAAGGCATTGCTTGTTGAAGAATTCTGCCCATGTAATGAAATGGAGAAGTTGGAGAATAAGTTTTGGAATCATAAGATGGTGGGAGCTAATCATGCTGCCTACACTGATAGGTTTCATGAGTTAGCTAAGTTGGTTCCGCATCTAGTTACACCTGAGTCATCTCGTATCAAGAGGTACATAACTGGGCTGGCTCCTGAGATTAGGGGAATGCTTCGAGCAACCCAACCAGCTACTATTCAGAATGCAATACTGAGGGCTGGGATACTTACTGATGAGGCAGTCAGCTGTGGTACCCTAACCAAGGGTAATGATAAGAGAAAGGTAGTGGAGGAGCCTAGTAAGTCTGGAGGATCATGGAAAGACAACAAAAAGGCAAAGGTGGGGACTAGAAATGAGTTAGTAAGCCATAATCCTAAGTGTAGTAGGTGTTATACCCATCACCCAAAAAACGGGCCTTGCAGTGTGTGTTACAACTGCCAAAAACCAAGTCATATCGCAAGAAATTGTCGAGCACCGATTAGACAAGTGACTTCGGTAAATGCTATTAGAATGGGTAATAACCCGAGGGTATGTTATGAGTGTGGTAGCCCAGATCATTTTTAAAGATGTCAGTACCTATAACTGCTGAAGAAAAGACCAACAAGAAGAATGATGTGAAGGCTAGAAGCTTGCTACTCATGGCTCTTCCCAATGAACATCAACTTACTTTCAGTCAATACAGTGATGCTAAAACAATGTTTGCTGCTATCAAAACACGATTTGGAGGCAATGAAGCCACTAAGAAAACACAGAAGACACTGTTGAAGCAACAATATGAAAATTTTAGTGCATCAAGCACAGAGTCTCTTGACTCTATCTTTAACAGACTCCAGAAGATTGTTAGTAGGCTTGCAATTTTAGGTGTGGTCATCACTCAAGAAGACTTAAATTCAAAATTTCTGAGAAGCTTGCCTCCTGAGTAGAATACTCATGTTGTAGTCTGGATGAATAAGGCTGATATTGAAACAATGAGCATTGATGATTTGTACAACAACTTCAAAATTGTTGAACAAGATGTAAAGAAATCTGTTGGTGCAAGTAGTGGTGCTCAAAACTTAGCCTTTTTGACTACTCCAAGCACTAGCAGTACTAATGATGTTAATACTGCTAATCCTGCATATGAAGTTAGTACTGTTAGCCCTAATATTAACACTGCTTGTCCTCAAGTTAGTACTGCTAACTTTAGTGATAATACTGTGTATGCTTTCATGGTTGAGAATCCCAATGGTTCTAATCTCCTACAGCAGGACTTAGAGAAAATTCATGAAGATGATCTGGAAGCAATGGATTTGAAGTGGCAGCTCTCTCTGCTAAGTATGAGGGCAAAAAGGTACTTTCAGAGAACAAGAAAGAAAATTTTCATTAATGCTAATGATACTGCTGGGTATGATAAATCCAAGGTAGAGTGTTTCAACTATCACAAGATGGGACACTTTGCCAGGGAATGTAGAGCACCAAGGAACAAAGAGGGTCAGTTCAAATATCAAGACAACACTAGGAAGCAAGGAAACAATGAAGACACATCTTCAAAGGCAATGTTGGCTATAGATGGTGTAGGTTTTGACTAGAGTGATATGGCAGAAGAACAGGTTCAGACAAACATGGCTCTAATGGCGTTTTCAGACTCTGAGGTATACAATGATAAAACTTGCACTAAAACTTGTCTGAAAAACTATGAAACTCTTAAGAAACAGTGTGATGATTTAATTGTTAAGCTTAATCAAACTGAATTTACAGCAGCTACTTATAAAAGAGGTTTAGCAACTGTAGAAGAACAACTTATCACATATAGAAAGAATGAGGTTCTTTTTAGTGAAGAAGTTGCAGTTCTTAAAAGGGAAGTAGCTTGCAAAGACTATGAAATAAATGTGCTTAAAAGTGAGTTTGAAAAAGTTAAGCAAGAAAAAGAGGGCATTGAATTTAAAATTGAGAAATTTGATAATGCCTCAAAGAGCCTAGACAAGTTGTTAGGGAGTCAGATAACTGACAAAAGTAAAAAGGGTTTGGGGTATAATGATGTTCCTCATTATCCCCCATCTTTAATCTATTATCGCACGTAAAAAGCTGATTTGTCTTATTATGGTCTTGATGAATTCAAAGACCCTGAATTCAAAAGTTATCGTTCTAAGCATAGTAAGCAAGAGTCTAACATTTTTTGTGATAAAAAATCAGATGATTCTAAGGAAAAATTTGATGACTCTTTAGTAAAAGAACAAGTATCAGAAGACACAAGTAGCTTTGTTTATCTTCACATATGTTGATAAATAAACTATTTTTCTTGTTGATAAAAAGATAGAGTTTGTCAAACCTAAAAATCACGAAAAATCAGTTAAAAAGTCAATTAGGCATGCTGAGATGTATAGATCACAAAGTCCTAGGAGGAATCAAAGAAACTAGAATGGACAAAAGTCCAATCAAACAGGAAGTGATTTGGTGGATGCATAACAAATACTTGCTTCATTTGTGGGTGTTTTGATCATGTGCAGGTTCATTTTAAATACCATCAAAGGGAAATGATGGTATATGGGAATAATTATAACAGGGTGAACTACAACTATACTACCAACATGACTCACCCTAATGCTCAAAGGAACATGGTTCCAAGAGCAGTTTTAATGAAAACTGGCCTAAAACCATTTAATACTGCCAGGACAGTTAATACTGCTCATCCCAAATCTACAGTTTTTAGTGCTAAACCAATGTCACGTTTTTCAAAATCAGCACAATCAACTGTAAAAAGGCCCTATCAATCAAAAACAGTATTAACTAACAAAAAGTTTACCCAAAAAAATAATACTGCCAAGGCAAAAGCAGTTAATACTGCTAGGCCAAAAGCAGTTAATACTGCTAGGCCACATTCAGCAGTTGTTAATGCTGTTAGGGTTAATCAGGCAAATGCTGTTAAGGCCTCAGCATGTTGGGTTTGGAGACCTACCAAACTTGATAGTGCATCAATCACCTTGAAGAAACACAACTACATTGATGCACGAGGCAAATCCAAGTCAGTAATGGCTTGGGTCCCCAAAGGAAACTAATTTCCTTATTTTTATGTGCAGTTCAAGCCACACCAAGGGATGGGACAAGATTATTAACAGTGGATGCTCAGGCACATGACTGGGAACATACTATCTCTCATATTTCAAGAAATTTGAAGAGGTATTTATGTTACATTGTAGAGGACACATGGAGTAGAATTTATGGTAAAAGGAACACTTAAAACCTGATAAACTTGATATTGAAGATGTATACTTTATCAATGATTTAAATTTCAACCATTTTAGTGTCTTACAATGTGTGATAAAAAACCTATGTCATTTTTACTGACACTGAAATGTCTTGTCTCTTATCTCCTACTATTAACTTGCCTGATGGAAAAGTCATAAATACTTTATCATAAAATTTATAGAAAGGACAACATGTACAGTTTTGAATAAAGAACTTATTCCAAAGGAAGAGTTTAACTTGTCTTGTTTGCAAAGCTACATCAGATGAGAATTATGCTCTGGCACAGGAGACTTGGTCATAATTAATTTTAAAGAACATAATCATCTTGTAAAGGATAATCTGTAAGAGGTTTAGCCTACAAAACATTTTTTGAAAATGACCAAACCTGTTGCTTGTCTTAAAGGGAGCAACATAGAGCTTCTTGGTTAAGTCCAAAGTCTAATCAATTACTAAGCCTTTGTTTATGCTTCATATGGATTTGTTTGGTCCAACCTTTGTGAGTAGTTTAATGCATAAGAAGTATTGCTTAGTAGTCACTGATGATTATAGCAGGTTTACTTGGGTTTTCTTTTTAACAACTAAGGATGAAACCAGTGAGATTCTCAAGAACTTTATCAAAGAAATAGAAAACCTAGTGGATAAGAAAGTGAAAATAATCAGAAGTGATAATGGAACAGAATTTAAGAATAAAGTTATGGATGATTTTTGCAGAGAAAAAGGTATTAAGAGGGAATACAGTGTAGCCAAGACTCCTCAGCAAAATGGTGTGGCTGAGAGGAGGAATAAGACACTAATTGAGGCTGCTAGAACCATGTTAGCTGACTCTAAGTTACCTACCACATTTTGGGCTGAAGCAGTTAGTACTGCTTGCTATGTACAGAATAGGGTCTTAGTAGTCAAGCCTCATAACAAGACACCTTATGAACTTTTTAGAGGTTTTAAACCAGCTCTAAGCTTTATGAGACCATTTGGATGTCATGTTACCATTCTTAATACTTTAGATAATTTAGGCAAGTTTGATGGCAAAAGTGATGAAGGTTTCTTTGTTGGATATTCCTTGAGTAGTAAAGCTTTTAGGGTATATAACACAAGAACCAGGAGGGTAGAAGAAAACTTGCATATTGGGTTTTTAGAGAATAAGCCTATGATAGAAGGGAATGGTCCAAAGTGGCTATTTGATATTGATTCTCTAACCCAATCTATGAATTATGTACCAGTAGCTGCAGGTACAATCTCAAATGAATCTGCAGGTACACAAGGAGAACTTAATGCAGGTACATCTACTCAGAAAGAAGAAATCAGTCAAGATTGCATTGTGATGCCAATTTAGAAAGATGCTTCATACTTTGATTCACCTTCCAAGGATGTTGGTAATGGTGAACCAAAATCTGCTACTGATGATCAAAACCAGGTTGAAGATGGTCCAAATAATGAGAATGATGAAAAAGATAAGTCTGAAGATGATAGCAGTCCTAAGGAAGTTAATGCTGCTGGAGAACATGTTAATACTGCTAGTCCTGAAGTTAATATTGGTAGTTTTAAACTTAATAATGTTGATCCATCAGTGAATACTGCTAGCTCATATGAACTAGATAGCCCTAAAGACATGTTCAAAATGGGATCTAGTCATATACTTGAGACCACTCATGTTGAGTTCTTCATTGATGAAGATGAACTAGAAGTTGATTTGGGGAACATCACTAAAGCCTATATAGTTCCACCCACTCCAAATATAAGAATCCATAAGATCACCTAATTACAAATGTGATTGGAGATGTGAAGTCCTTTATTCAAACACAAAGAATGATAAAATCTACTTTTGAACAAGGGTTTCTCAGTGCTGTATATGAATGGAAAACACATGATACCCTGAATACTTGTTTATATCCTTGTTTCTTATCACAGATTAAACCCACAAGCATTGCTAAAGCACTATCTGATTCATCTTGGGTGGAAGCAATGCAGGAAGAACTTCTACAATTCAAACTTCAACAGGTTTGGATACTTGTGGATTTATCTATTGGAAAGAGGGAAATTGGTACAAAATGGGTCTTCAGAAACAAGAAAGATGAAAGGGGGATTGTGATTAGGAATAAAGCAAGGTTAGTTACACAGGGTCATAGACAAGAAGAAGGTATTGATTATGAAGAAGTTTTTGCTCCTGTGGCAAGAATTGAGGCAATAAGATTGTTTTTAGCCTATGCTTCTTTTATGGGTTTTCTGGTATATCAAATGGATGTGAAGAGTGCTTTCTTATATGGAACTATTGAGGAAGAAGTTTATGTTACTCAACCACCAGGTTTTAAAGATCCTAACCATCCAGACAAAGTTGACAAGGTGGTCAAGGCACTTTATGGTTTGCATCAAGCACCAAGAGCATGGTATGAAACTTTGGCTAACTATCTGTTGGGCAATGGGTTTAAAAGAGGCAAGATAGATTAGACATTATTTATCAAGAACCAAAAGGGAGATATTTTGCTTGTACATGTTTATGTTGATGACATTATCTTTGGCTCTACAAACAAGGAATTATGTACTGGATTTGAGAAGCTGATGAAGGTAAAGTTTCAGATGAGTTCTACGGGAGAACTTACTTTCTTTCTAGGATTACAAGTACAACAGAAGGAAGATGGAATATTTATCAGTCAGGATAAATATATAGCTGAGATTTTGAAAAAATTCAACTACACTGATGTGAAGTCTGCTTCAACTCCAGTTGATTTAGAAAAGCCTTTAGTCAAAGATGGAGATGCTGATGATATTGATGTACATCTCTATAGATCTATGATTGGGTCTTTGATGTATCTCAGTCATCTCAGACTATAGTTTTTAATGCTAAACCAATGTCACATTTTTCAAAATTAGCACAATCAACTGTAAGAAGGCCCTATCAATCAAAAAACAGCATTAACTAACAAAATATTTACCCAAAAAAATAATACTGCCAAGGCAAAAGCAGTTAATACTGCTAGGCCAAAAGCAGTTAATACTGCTAGGCATGTCAAAAGAGGTCGGGACACCAAGATATCTCAGTCTAGTGGTCCCCCTGTAAAGGTTGGTGATGAGGTTGTCCATAAGGAGTTGGGTGACAGAATGGAAAAGGCTGTCACTACTGCTTCTAGCTTAGAAGCAGAGCAGGACATTGGTAACATCAATAGGACCCTATCCTATTGGAAAATTAATGAGCTATGGTCCTTAAGGAACCAGTTCAGGTTGTGGTTCCATGGTGCCAAGATACCATATTGGGGGTGTAGATGCTCAAACTAGGTTTGAGACTACATCTAAATAGTCCAATGATCCACCTCTCTCAAGAGTTCACACACTTGGAAGTGGAGAGGACAGTATGAAACTTATGGAATTGATGGCACATTGTACAAAATTGTCTGCATTGGTGAGCTCAAAAGAATAGAGAGACCACCCTAACCCTCCTACGACGCGCAACCCCGCTTGGACCGCGCATGACCCCGCCCCACCCCACCCCTAATCCCTATAAAGAGCTAGCCCTTTCACCATATGCTGATTAGCCCCATTTTCAACTTGTAATTATGGTAAGGTTAAAATATGAAGCTCCAGATTTCATAATCAAGTTTCTCAAAATGATCCAAGTATGACTTAAAGTACCTGTCTGATGAATCAGAATAGATAATGGAACTGAATTTGTTAATCAAACTTTACGTGAATATTATGAGAAGGTTGGCATCTCTCATGAAACATCTGTTGCTCGGTCTCTACATCAAAATGGTGTCGTTGAAAGACGTAATCGTACGCTGATTGAAGCTGCCCGGACAATGTTGATTTATACAAAAGCTTCATTATTCTTATGGGCAGAAGCAGTTGCTACCGCATGTTACACCCAAAATCGTTCCATCATACGTCTTCGTCACGGCAAAACACCATATGAGCTTTTACATGACAAAATTCCTGACTTATCATTTTTCCACGTATTTTGTGCACTTTGTTATCCAACAAATGACAGTGAGAACTTGCGTAAGTTACAACCGAAAGCTGATATTGGTATTTTCATTGGATACGCTACCCACAAAGAAAGCATTTTGAATTTACAACCGACGTACCAGACGAATCATTAAAACAATTCATGTAGATTTTGATGAGCTGACAGCAATGGCTTCTAAACACAGTAGTTCAGGACCCGCACTTCATGAAATGACTCCTGCAATAATCAGTTTAGGACTCGTGCCAAACCCTTCTCCTTCAACATCGTCTGTACCACCTTCAAGAACTGATTAGGATATTTTGTTTCAAACCCGATATTTGATGAATTACTAATCCTCTACCTAGTGTTGATCACCAACCCCAAAAGTTAATTGCTCAATTGCTGAAGTAGGTTGCTACTAGAACCGCTTGACATCAAAACGGTTCCACCCTCCTCAACAATAGTTGACCAAGATGCACCATCACCTAGTAACTCTCAAACAACCCCCGAAACTCAATCTCCAATCATTCTTAACGATGTTGAAGAAAACAATCATGACTTAGATGTTGCATACATGAATAACGATCCGTTCTTTGGTATTCCCATTCTAGAAAACGATTTTGAATCATTGCCCTAAACACCCAGGTCAGAAATTTGAAGATCCTCCTTTTGAAGAGGAAATTCTCTCTTTTATTACAGAGCTTGGACACACTGGTGAGAATAGGTTTTATCTGATGTCAATGTTAATCACATGCATCAACCATGGAGATCATTTGCTGCCATCATTAATAAGTGTCTAAGTGGAAAAACTACTGCTCTAGAAAGTCTTTGCTTGTCACGTGCTCAAATCCTTTGGGGCATGTATCATAACATGAATGTTGATTATGTCTACCTGCTGTGGGGAGACTTGGTGTATCAAGTGGAGAACAAGAACTCTAAGAAGAACAATGACATGTATTATCTATGATTCACCAAAGTCATTGTAGACTACTTCATGGCAAAGGATCTGTCAATACCAAGGAGAAACAAGATGTTTTGGCACACTGCCAGGGATGACCCCATGTTCACCATAATAAGAGTTATCTCTAAACATCAGGACACAAGATATTCGGATTGTTATTCTTCTCAAAACTTAATCAACCAAGGCCATGTTGGGGAGATCCGAAAGCTTACAAGACTTATCATAAATGATGCTGCTGGTGAGAAGATTCCAAAACCTAAGTATGTAAAGAATAAAGCTGATCCTGAATCATCTCCCAAGAAGAAGTCTGTTTTAAGCTTTAAAGGAAAAAAAGAATCAAGGATTTCAACATAAAGGTGACTAAACTGTCAAGAGGAAGGCAAACCGAGCAACAACGTCAAAAGTAAAAGCGTTAAATGTGCTATCTGAGGTTGGCATTGTTGAGGCTAAACAGATAAGTGGCCACCAAAAGAAGATTTGATGCAGACTCACGGCTCTTACACCAGCGGTTAAGGTGCAGATTAAGGAACTTAGGTGTTATACAGGGGTTTTTGATTTGTACCTACGTTTATAACTATGATGATTGAGCAGATTTTTGGAAAGTCCAGTGACGAATGACGATGATGATGAAGTGAATGTGAGTGAAGATGATGATAATTAAAATGATGACGATGCTGATAATGAAGATGATGATGAAGTGAATGTGAGTGAAGATGATGATAATCAAAATGATGACGATACTGATAATTAAGATGATGATGAAGTGAATGTGAGTGAAGATATTGATGATCTGAATGATGACAATGCTGATAATGAAGGTGATGATGATCAAGATGATGACAATGAACAGACTAAATCCGACAATGATGGTGACGACCTTGTTCATCCCAAGTTGTCTACTTTTGATGAAAAAGAAAGACAAGATGAAGAAGATAAAGAAGAAGTGGTCTGATGATGAAGCATATGATGACGAAACTCAAGGAGTCAATGTTGAGGGAGAAGAACTGGATGAAGAAGAGACAAATGAAGAAGACGAAGTAAATGAATTAACAGGGAAGTGAACGTCAATCTGGAAGGAAGAGATACTGAAATGACAAATGCTCCACAAACTAATATTCAAGGTACTCAAGTAACAGAAGATACTCATGTGATAATAACAGCTGCCACTCTTAAAGTTCAACAGCAGAGTTCTTCTGTATCATCAAGCTTCATTTCAAACATGCTCAACCCTAATTCGAATACAGGTATTGACTCCATACTTAATATGAACACTGAGTCAAACTCTCTCTGGTAGATGTTCCTGTCTCCTCATGATGTTGAAATGCTCCTTCATATTAAACAACCAATTCCTCCACCACCCATTTCCTTTATTCATCCTTTCCTTAAACAACAAACACCTGTTTCAAACACCAACAATTGCTCCAAGTACCTCCCTACAAAATCACCCAACCTTTGGTTCCTTGTTCAAGTTGCTCCGAAGCATACCCCATAAGAGCAAGTTGCTCAAAAATTTCAGAATTAGGTAGTGAACTAATACCATCAGCATCTTCTAACTTGAGATGTCATCTAAGAGATGTTTTCAGTAATAGTCTTGAGTTGGCCATCTATGGTTGTAGTTATTTCCACTTCTCCATCTTCAAGTGTGCTTGTAGAAGCAGTTTGCCAAAACTATTGAATGAGTGAAGTATAGATAGTAGGATTTTCAGTTAGAGCAAACTTTATGTGACTTGTGTTGAGGAAATCTACTATCTGTTGGAAAATCTTCACTTTCCTTCTTGTTTGGCGTAAGGAAGCGACAATGTTGTGGGTATTACAAGAATTCCAAATTAGCCCTGATTGGTGAAGGTTATGATAAGGGTTCTGGTTTAATGTTAGTTGACTGAGAATATAAGAGTTTGGTAAGTTTAATGAAATTATGTTAGAGAGCACTTTGGTTTGATTGACCGACTTAATAAAATTGAATATTTTTCTCAAAGAAACCTTATAAGAGAAAGAAATATCAAGAATTTTCCAAATCATAGACCCCTATAAGCAAGTTGTTGGCAAAAATATCTCAGTGACTATTAATTAATTAAGAAAATTCTGTTATACCTCAACACGTACTAACGATTCACACACCGTAGTAATTTTAGCCTAATAGTATAACTTTAGCCTAAGCCATTTAACTTTACCCAACTGTGATTAAGATATGTCTGGCAGTCAGTACTAACGTAATACTAGCAGTATTAAGTTTCTGCCTAGCAGTATAAACACCAATGCTGTTTCCAACAAGCATTTCCATCATAAATTTAGATTCTCACAAGCTCTCTTTCTGTTTTTCATATTACAATTTCTCTCATTTCTTTTTCTTATTGAATACTCCTCTGTAGATTTCTATACTCACATCTCTCGTTCTATTTTTTTTAAAGCTCACTGGAATCTTCTCATTTCTTTGGACTCCCAAATCACTTCTTTCTGTTTTTATATCATAAATTATCCATTCTTTTGAGCTCACCAATGCAGTCAATTTTTGTACAATGTGCATCTTATTCTATAAGTTTCATACTGTCCTCTCCACTTCTAAGTGTGTGAACTCTTGAGAGAGGTGGATCATTGGACTATTTAGATGTAGTCTCAAACCTAGTTTGAGCATCTTACACCCCCATATTTTGGTATCTTGGCACCTGGAACCACTACTCATCCTGTTGTGGCTTGCCCTGCACATAAAAATAAGGAAATTAGTTTCCTTTGGGGACCCAAGCCATTACTGACTTGGATCTGCCTCGTGCATCAATGTAGTTGTGTTTCTTCAAGGTGATTGATGCACTATCAAGTTTGGTAGGTCTCCAAACCCAACATGCTGAGGCCTTTACAGCATTTGCCTGATTAACCCTAACAGCATTAACAACTGCTGAATGTGGCCTAGCAGTATTAACTGCTTTTGGCCTAGCAGTATTAACTGCTTTTGCCTTGGCAGTATTAACTTTTTGGGTAAACTTTTTGTTAGTTAATACTGTTTTTGATTGATAGGGCCTTTTTACAGTTGATTGTGCTGATTTTGAAAAACGTGACATTGGTTTAGCACTAAAAACTATAGATTTGGGATGAGCAGTATTAACTGTCCTGGCAGTATTAAATGGTTTTAGGCCAGTTTTCATTAAAACTGCTCTTGGAACCATGTTCCTTTGAGCATTAGGGTGAGTCCTGTTGGTAGTATAGTTGTAGTTCACCCTGTTATAATTATTCCCATATACCATCCTTTCCCTTTGATGGTATTTACAATGAGCCTGCACATGATCAAAACTCCCACAAATGAAGCAAGCTTTGTTATACATCACAAAATCACTTCCTAGTTGATTGGACTTCTGTCCATTCTAGTTTCTTTGATTCCCCCTAGGACTTTGTGATCTATACATCTCAGCATACCTAACTGACTTTTTAACTGGTTTTTCATGATTTTTAGGTTTGACAAACTCTATCTTTTTATCAACAAGAAAAATAGTTTCTTTATCAACATTAAGTGGAGACTCAACAAAGCTACTTGTGTCTTCTGATACTTGTTCTTTTACCAAAGAGTCATCAGAATTTTCCTTAGAATCATCTGATTTTTTATCACAAACAATGTTAGACTCTAGCTTACTATCCTTAGAACCATAACTTTTGAATTCAGGGTCTTTGAATTCATCAAGACCAGAATAAGACAAATCAAGTTTTTTAGGTCGATTATAGATTAAAGGATGGGGTGGAGGAACAACATTATACCCCAAACCCTTTTTACTTTTGTCAGTTATCTGACTCCCTAACAACTTGTCTAGGCTCTTTGAGGCATTATTAAATTTCTCAATTTTAAATTCAATACCCTCTTTTTCTTGCTTAACTTTTTCAAACTCACTTTTAAGCACATTTATTTCATAGTCTTTGCAAGCTACTTCCCTTTTAAGAACTGCAACTTCTTCACTAAAAAGAACCTCATTCTTTCTATATGTGACAAGTTGTTCTTCTACAGTTGCTAAACCTCTTTTATAAGTAGCTGCTGTAAATTTAGTTTGATTAAGCTTAACAATTAAATCATCACACTGTTTCTTAAGAGTTTCATAGTTTTTCAGACAAGTTTTAGTGCAAGTTTTATCATTGTATACCTTGAAGTCTGAAAACACCATTAGAGCCATGTTTGTCTGAACCTGTTCTTCTGCCATATCACTCCAGTCAAAACCTACACCATCTATAGCCAACATTTCCTTTGAAGATGTGTCTTCATTGTTTCCTTGCTTCCTAGTATTGTCTTGATATCTAAACTGACCCTCTTTGTTCCTTGGTGCTCTACATTCCCTAGCAAAGTGTCCCATCTTGTGACAGTTGAAACACTCTACCTTGGAATTATCATACCCAGCAGTATCATTAGCATTAATGAAAATTTTCTTGCCTGTTCTTTGAAAGTACCTTTTTACCCTCATATTTAGCAGAGAGAGCTGCCACTTCAAATCCATTGCATCCAGATCATCTTCATGAATTTGCTCTAAGTCCTGCTGTAGGAGATTAGAACCATTGGGATTCTCAACCATGAAAGCATACACAGTATTATCACTGAAGTTAGCAGTACTAACTTGAGGACAAGCAATGTTAATATTAGGACTAACAGTACTAACTTCATATGCAGGATTAGCAGTATTAACATCATTAGTACTGCTAGTGCTTGGAGCAGTCATAAAGGCTAAGTTTTGAGCACCACTACTTGCACTAACAGATTTATTTACATCTTGTTCAACAATTTTGAAGTTGTTGTATAAATCATCAATGCTCATTGTTTCAATATCAGCCTTATTCATCCAGATAACACAGAGTATTTACTCAGGAGGCAAGCTTCTCAAAAAAATTTGAATTTAAGTCTTCTTGAGTGATGACCACACCCAAAATTGCAAGCCTACTAACAATCTTCTGGAGCCTGTTAAAGATAGAGTCAAGAGACTCTGTGCTTGATGCACTAAAATTTTCATATTGTTGCTTCAACAGTGTCTTCTGTGTTTTCTTAGTGGCTTCATTACCTCCAAATCGTGTTTCGATAGCAGCAAACATTGTTTTAGCATCACTGTATTGACTGAAAGTAAGTTGATGTTCATTGGGAAGAGCCATGAGTAGCAAGCTTCTAGCCTTCACATCATTCTTCTTGTTGGTCTTTTCTTCAGCAGTTACAGGTACTGACATCTTTGTAACAGAAGTACCATTCTCTTGGGCTGTTTGTGGTACAGATACCCATGAGTTACCATTCTCTATGACCTCCCATAGAGCATAGTCTTGTACCTGGAAGTATTGCTTGATTCTTATCACCCACATCTCATACTCACCTAGTTTGAGTATGGGTAGCTTAGCAGTAGTGTTACTCTGTGCAGATTCAAATTCCATAACTTCTAGATCAAAGTTTCAGAACACAAGGCTCTGATACCACTTGTTGATCCCAACTAGATCTTGCAAACCTTGTAAAAGGGTTAGTTGTATTGAATAGATTCAAGACAACTATGCTAGAAACTTTGTTGATACTAAGAGTATGCGGAATCTACTCTTTAGTACTTAGAAGAATATCAATGTAATAGTAAACTGTGATGCAGTAGAATGAATGAACAATGAATATAACCAAAAAGCTTCAATATTATTATGATGAATAATACGAGTACTCTGTCTAGTACTAGGGTTTACAACCTTGAAGCTACAAAGAAAGACTGATTGATGTGTATCTAAACCATAACCTAGGATCTCCTTTTATACACCAAGGAGTCCTTTACAAGATAACTATGAATCTTCTAAAACATTAAGCTTATATGCATATCTTTCTAAATATATAGAATATACACAAGATAACTAATACATATCTTTTAACACGTCTTTACACCTCTTCACACGTCTTTATCTTCATGCAGTCTTCAGTCTTTATCAGCAGTATAAATCCCTTCAGCAGTGTTAAGTTTAGTACTAGCAGTACTAACTTATACCTAGCAGTACTAACATTCTTCTAGCAGTACTAACTAGTTTATACTGCCAGTTATGACTATCCTCCCTTAAACTTATGATTTACCTTCAAATCATTAAGTTTCTTGAATTAAACCTTTCTGAGAGAATTTTTCTAAACATTCTTCTACTTCTGAAGTTGAGACCTTATAAACCTAAGAAGTTCAAATGCCATTTCACTTTCTTGATCAACCTCTAGTCTTCTACTTAACATCCTTGAAAGCATTTCTTGAGTAAGAGGATATTTCTTCTCTATCATCAAGTGAATAGCAATTCCATTATGCATCAGCAACATATGAATTCTAAATGAGTCAAATAATCTCCAGCTTATCAAGTTGTAGTCCTGTTGATTCTTCCGTATTTCATCTTCTTCATTAGGTTCAAATATGATCTTCAAATCTCCTCAAAGTAACAAGTCATATCCTTCCGGACTTGTTGTATCACACCTTTCTTGTACCAGTCTGCGTAGATCCATCACATCAAGTATTTCATTGAATATTTTGTAATTTTTAGAACTTCCATCTGCTCTGATGATTTGATAATACATCATATTTTCTGTCAAAACATGTGTCTTCCAATTAACTATTAGTTATTTAGTAGCCAGAGACTCAATACCAATAGCAATTTCATCCCTTAGAACTACATCCATACTATCTTTAAGCTCTTTCTTCTCAACATCATCCTTTAGTTTTTGTTTCTTGGCATTGTCTTCATCAGAATCTTCTCTTGATCTATTTTAACTAGACTTTTGTTGAAAATCAAACCCATGTCTCTTCACCACTTGTTTTCCAATATCAGAATCCTTAGGTATAAATGCATTATTTTGATCCCATACTCTTTCAAATATAGGTCTAATATCTTCATAGCTCATTCCCTTGAAATGACTCTGCTTGTATCCTCCCTGATTTTTCAAATACATGCACATGTTCTTCCTTACTTCAGCTATAGAGAAAGATCTATTTTGAAGTGCATGATATCTTAGCACAACAGGATCACTCCAATCAATATCATGGGCTTGATCAGCTTCAGCTACAACTTCTTGTTCTTGTCTTGCTCTATCAAATTCTTCTTGTAACTGTTTAGCTATTTCTGCATCCCTAGCAATCCTTTGGTTTTCTTCTTCATTAATCTGTTCTTGCAATCTAATAGCTTCTTCATGCCCAAGTCTTTCTTGCTCTAGTTGCTTCTTTGTCTTCTTCTGAACAGATTCATCTTCTTTCATAATAGCTTTTCCTTTATCTTTTCTCTTTTCTGCACTCCTTCTGATGTACACTAAATTTGCAGCAGCAGTACTAACTTCAGGAGTCGCACTAGCAGTACTAATAGAAGCACTAGCAGTGGTAACAGGTACACTGGCAGTAGTAAATCTTTCAGCAGTACTAACATCAAAATCATATTCCATGTCTTGCTCAGGTTGTACCAATGAGATTGTAGGATCTTTATCAATTTTAGAGATCTTCCTCCCCTGTTTGGAAGAATCCTCTTCAGCATCTTCATCCTCTGAAATAACTATCCTGGCCCTTCTCCTAGCTTTGTTTGTTTTGACTTTCTTCTCCAACTTTTTCACTCTTAAGATGAGCTTTGTAAGAGCAGAACTATAAACCTTCTTTGTCTGCTGCATGTCATTCTCCAAAACTTCAACTCTATCAGTCAACTTGGTAACCAAATCCATCAATTCATTTTGTTGCAGACTGCCCTCATCACTTCCAAGTGTGTGAACTCTTGGGAGAGGTGAATCATGGGGCCTGGTAGGGGTCTTATGCATGGTACCACTGCCCTGACCTGCTTCTAAGCCAATGTCAGTAGTGGCAGCCCCTCCAGCATCAACATCCACACTTGTGAATGCAGCCTCATCTGCTACTTGGGTTTGAGTAGGAAACTGAGACTGAGGAATCTCAGCATCTTGTCTGGTTATATCCCTAAGTGGCGATGATTGAGGTGATTGATATGTTTGAGGTGATAAGGATGGTGAAGATGTTATTCTGGAAGGAGATGACTCAGGTGTAGTGATCATTGTAGGAAATAGAGGAAAGTCTACCCCAGAATAACCCTTGGAAACCCTTTTCATGTTGCTAAACAGTTTTTGTGTAAGGGTAGGAGTAGGATAAGTTCTGGTGTGAGGTTGAAGAAGTCTCTTTTGTTTGTTTAAACAGATTTGAAGAAATCTTGGATACATTAAAAACTTGTGTGTGCTATCTAAATTCTTCACCATAGCATCAAAGATCATTTTTGAAAAATTGAAAGTCCTGTTTGTGGCCAAGCAAATTATAGCAGTTGCTATATTGCTACTAAATTGCTCCCAAGTTGTTGTCTTTAGACTTAAACAGTGAAGGATTGTATGAATGAAAAACCTCCACTGGGGAGAAAATTATCCTTTTTTAAAAGTAAGTCTAGTAGAATCAGACACATACCCCATAAGAGCAAGTTGCTCAAAAATCTCTGTATTTGGTAAAGAAGTAATACCATCAGAGTCTTCTAACTTGAGGTGTCTTCTTAGAGATGCTTCAGTGATAGTCTTGACTTGTCCATCAATGCTAGCAGTTATTTCCACTTCTCCATCATCAGTTGTTCTAGCAATAGTTGTTCCCTAAAACTGTTGGATTAAGGAACTATATATCTTGGGATTCTCAATAAGGGCATACTTGATATGACTAGCATTTAGAAAATCCATAATTTGATGAAAGGCTTCACTTCCCTCTGGCTTCTGTAAGTAGGCCACCATGTTGTGTTTGTCGCAAAACTCAAAATTTGCCATTTAATGAGAGAAAAATACGAGTAAAGTTCTGGGTCAGGCTCGTTTATGAGAGAATGTAAGGTTGACAAACTTAATTGAGATAATATAAAGAGCACGTAGGGTTGTGATTTGACCGACTGAAAGAATTTTGTTCTTATCTTGAAGAAATCTTATGAATTTATAGAAAGATCATGAATTCTCCAATTAGTCAAACCCTATAAGCTATAAACAAGGCAGTTGGCGGAAATATCTCAACGGCTAGAATTAGTGAAGGAAATTCTGTTATGGCTCAAACAGTACTAACGGTCATCCAGCAGTACTAATTTTAGCCTAACAGTACTAACTTTAAGCCCAGCAGTACTAAAACATGTTCATCAGTACTAAGTAATGCCCATCAGTACTAAGTAATGCCCAATAGTACTAACTTTGAGATAGCAGTTTTAACCTCAATTTCATCCAAATATCATTTCCATCACCAAATCTTGATTCTCACAAACTCTCTTTCTATTTTTCATCTCACTATATCTCTCATTTCTTTTTCTCACTGAAACTCTCTATCTGTTTTTCATACTCACATCTCTCTTTCTATTTTTAAGCTCACTGAGTCTCTCATTTCTTTTTCTCACTGAAACTCTCTATCTGTTTTTCATACTCACATCTCTCTTTCTATTTTTAAGCTCACTGAGTCTCTCATTTCTTTTGGCTCACCAAATCACTCTTTTTTGTTTTTATATCACAGATCTCTCTATTCTTTTGTGCTCACCAATGCAGACAGTTTTGTACAATGTGCCATCAATTCCATTAGTTGCATACTATCATCCCCACTTCCAAGTGTGTTAACTCTTGAGAGAGGTGGATCATTAGATTATTTAGATGTAGTCTCAAACCTAGTCTGAGCATCTACACCCCCCAATATGGTATCTTGGCACCTAGGACCACTACCTGAACCAGTTCCCTAAGGACTTGGCTCATTA
>BQNB010006253.1:82353-98348 GCA_026074375.1 Tanacetum coccineum
ACAATGTATATTTGGTACGTTTTTAGTCTTTTAAGTCCGTTTTTAATGGAAAATGGTATGTGTAATTAAGCACATACCAATAATCATTTCATGCTTGTTTTTATATCACCACTATATACGTGTTGTGTAAAAACTTGAATTAAACTTGTTTATAAAAACCCTAATTTTGGTAGAATTTTATATCAACTTGTAGACATGAAAACACCACTTTAAATAACACTTATAGCACATTTCTTGATCTCACAACTTAACACTATGTCTTAGGTAGTTCCATTTTGAATTTCATGAATTTAGGGGATGTTTTACTATTTTTAGAAATTGGTACAAGAGAAAGTGTTCAGAACTGCACCCTGAACTTTACATGCATTTTTCAGCACCTTAAGAGTGGTTTGGCATTTTGATCCTTTTGAACTTTTTGTATCTAAGAATTTAACTTAAACTTAGAGAGTTGAATCAACCTGAGAGGATAAAAATTGAGTGAGTTATGGACAAAACAAAACTGGTAAAATATTCTGTCCCAAAAACAGTTTGACCTTCGTGTCTTGTGAGACACATATGGACCCTTTAAACTTTGATTCATGATGTAAAGCTTACATGTTTTGAAAGATAACTCAAAAACCTTCAATTTACGCTTTTGAATGGACTTGTTTCAGTAGAAAATAAAAAAGTTATGAACCCGAGAAGTTGGAAGTTTTTTCTACCAAGAAAAACTGCTTGTATTTGCTAAGTTTCATTAACTAGTAAACTTAAATTAAATCACACTTTTGAACTTGGTAAATATTAGACACAAGTATATATGGGTGATAAAATATGTATAAAACTCTCATGCATTTAGTTCACTTCATGTTGTAAACCTAAAGCGCCGTATAATTGAATTAGGTTGCGGTTAGGATGCTTGTTACTTTGAATTCGTACTACTTCAGAGTTACTTATTTGTTTAAGCTGAGTTTCATAGCCCCACTTTTTACTTGTTTTGAAATACTTGGGGTGAGAATACTATGCTTACTTTTACTTATAGACACAAGTACTTTAAACTTTTACGAAATGGCTAAGTTTCCCTATTGCCATGAAGTCCCCGTTATCATGAACCGTTAATTACTTTGTGTAAGCGCAAATATTGTGAATAGATCTATTTGGGATTGAACTCCCTGTCCGAGTGTTGGTAGCTCTCACTAGACAACTTTAACTGTTCTATACGGACGCATTATCATTTGAGGAATTATAGGTGTATGGCAATGCATCTACTTGGGGCAAACTTGTAACAACTAGAACTTTGGTTAACGCTTCGGTGTCATGAGCTTAGTGCATTTGTAATACTTTTTGTGTGATATCGTATTCGTTATAATAGTCACATACAGTTGGAAATCTTGTGGTCCACTCTTATACTTATTTAAACCTATGATCTCACCAACTTTATGTTGACATTTTAGCATGTATTTTCTCCTGTCAATAACTTGCATGGCTAGCTTGTTGTGGTCGCATCTTCGAACAATTTATGTTTTTGTGTTGAAACTATGGTTTATATTTGGTTGAAAACTTGCTTTATTTAAATGTATGAATGTATCCAATGAACATCTTTTAAACGACTCATTTAGAGGTCGTTCTTTATATTCTTGTGTTTCTTTATGCTATGAAGTCACTCCCCGGTTACCTTTTCGCTGCGATATATTAGGGGTGTGACAGATTGGTATCTAGAGCCAAGGTTATAGAGAACTAGGTTGCATTGTTAGGCCTAGACTATAACCATTGCATCATAACATTTTATCATAACATTACACGCGCATACTCACTGTACGTTCACACTTTATGCATATGTTTACACTTGTTTTTATATAAATGATGTTTATATAAATATTGAAATTGTCACATCAATATGTCTACCACCCGCATCTCTATCTATTCGGATTCAGACAACGAGAGCGCCGACATGTTTGTCTCATACATTATACTATCGGACTCAGAGGCCGAGGATACCGCCTTGCCTGCTGCACTTGCACCACCATCGGTTGACTATGTTCAGGCATCCCCAGAGTACATCTTAATATCGAATACGGATATCGAGCCATTCGAGGCACCAACATCACCTGATTAGACCTTGGATTTTGACATAGACACTGGGCCTTTTGAGGAGGACCCTTAGGAGGATGACCCCAGAGGAGTCTTCTAAGGAAGACCCTTCAGAGGAGGATTCATTGAAGGAGGATCAGATGGAGGATGATGAGCCACGGCAGGCTCAGGTTGCACCTACACCACCCACCCAACCATCACCTACTATATTTGCTCTTATTGTCCAACTTGGACAAGAGATTCCCTTACGTCGCGCATATAGGTTACACCTTAATAGGCCACTTATGACGCTAGCACTGAGGAAGACGGTACGGGCATCATTTACTCTCTTACCATATATCGAGGCGGCTATCCCCAAGGAGAATGCCGCACCACCTCGTAAGAGGTGTAGATCACCTTCACCACCACCATCACCTTCATCATCATCATCATGACCATCATCAGTATCACTATAATCACCACCTGTTATGATACCACCTCGCAAGAGGTTCAAGATGACTTCACCATAGCCGGATACTATTATCGAGGCGATCATTCTTGATATACTTTGCAAGAAGTCTGCTGGCCACCGTTGGACGTGTGTTTAGCCTAAGATCTATGTTTGGAGAGACGAGGATGGTTCGCCCAACACCTTTGAGATCAGGGAAAGCTCTTTAGCAGCTCACATAATTTCGGTTACAATAACTCGCGGAGAAAGGGTTTATCAGACTAAGTTCCTCACCATGGGGAGCCCCGGTTTTGTTTGTGAAGAAAAAGGATGGATCCTTCAGAATGTGCATTGACTACCGTGAATTGAACAAACTGACTATAAAGAACCGATATCAATTACTGAGGATTTATGATCTCTTCTATCAGTTACAAGGCTCTAGTGTCTAGTCCAAGATCGACATGCGATCAGGTTACCATTAACTTAGCGTCAAAGATGAAGATATCATAAAGATGGCGTTTAGGACTGTTACGGCCATTACGAGTTCTAAGTGATGCCATTTGGACTGACCACCACACCGACGATATTCAAGGATTTGATGAATCAGATGTGTAAATCGTATTTGGACAAGTTTGTGATTGTGTTCATAGACGACATCCTAATCTATTCTCAAAGCAAGGAAGAACATGAGGAACATTTGAAGCTGATTTTAGAACTTCTCAAGAAGGAGGAGTTGTACGCAAAATATTCTAAGTGTGAATTTTGGATCCCGAAGGTATAATTTCTTGGACACGTGATTGATAGCCATGGTATTCATGTTGATCCCACCAAGATCGAGGCTATCAAGGACTGGGCAACACCTATGACACCAACATAAATATGCCAATTTCTAGGTCTTGCTGGTTACTACCGAAGATTCATTAAAGGATTCTCAAAGATCGCCAAGCTGCTGACCAAACTGACTCTATAAAAAACCAAAAGTTCGATTGGGAAGAGAAAGCAGAGTCGGCGTTTCAAATGTTAAAGCATAAGCTTTGTAGTGCGCCAATTTTGGCATGAGGTGAAGGAACTGAAAATTTCATGGTCTATTGTGATGCTTCGCATAAAGGATTGTGTGTTGTATTAATGCAAAATGAGAAAGTTATTGTCAAACCCCGCCAAGGCGGAAACACGAGGCGTAACATCATGAATATCATCACAACACAATGGTGTCAACAATAGAGAATCACTACATGCATAACCAAATATAAAAGACACGATGTGTCATGACAATACCGAAAACAAAAGAACGACATCTTGTATTAACGAAAAGGGGGTCTCATCAATACAAAGACAATGTATCACAACCCTATCAAACCTAATAACATTCAAGAATTCATGCAAATAATTATGAAATAAAATCAAATGAGAACTTCCAATGCCATCCTAATGGTCTCTCTAGCCACTTTTATTAACTTCAACACCTTCATAACGCTCACCTGAAAATGATGCTTAAAACGTCAACACAATGGTTGGTGAGAGTCATAGGTTTTACGACACCAATACAAGATTTAAATCAATTACTGTGATTATAAAAACAAAACAAAGCAGGACAAATAAGCTGGCTATTATACATGCTAGCATTCTTGAAACTAAGTATCACAATTAAGACGGAACGTGTCCCCCGATCCAATGCAACAAACATAGTCATGGAGAGGAATGATGTCCCCAATTCCAGACTCTTGGTACCGTAGCACACACAGGTTCATACCCACACAAAGTAGATGAAACCTCTTGCCCACAAAGTAGGCGAAGAACAATGCAACAACATACACATGCAACACATAACATATAATAGCAACTTAAAAGTCCATGAGTAACTTGAACCACATAATCACAACAATCAAAACATATTTTGCATCATTTTCATCCCAAGAAAAACATAGTAAAATGGGACTATGAAACTCACCTGGATACTCAAACGCAGCTTCCAAATCTCTACACGCAACTATACAAATAAATAAACATGGTTACACGCGACCAAGCTAAAAGCTCTAGTCCATGTAACACACATATAATGGATGTCTAAGGGTTTAGTTAACCATCATGGGTCACCCCGACACCATGCCCAACCTTAACCATCTTACTAACAATTTACACTAGCCACTTACAATTAATGACCTTCATAAATTATACCAAAAATCACCCATGTTCATTTATGAGTATATTAACTACCTTGTGATTCCCAAGTATTACTTACATGTGTAACTACCTCAAATAAAATTAAACCTCAAAACTATCCTAATTCGGATCTGATTGTATACCAAAATATATCACTCTAACCACCATACTTAGACATGCTTTCAGAGGCTAATTTTTACAGGATTATCCATAGACATATGAAACTTAACTACAGTAGAAGTGCTAAGCTTAATTCCACTTTTAAGTATAGGTTTTACCCTCACAAACATGACCATAATCTGACCTATATTTACTATTCTGATAACTTTTAGTGTAACCAACATTTGAATGACTTCCCGACCTTAAAAACTTTCGAGGCCCTATTTTATGGAAAGTAGACTCTTTCGGATTATTCATAGGCTCAAGAAACATATCAAAACACATTTTTATCATCTAGATATCAGTCGTTGAACATGACCCAAAATTCTGCTCAACCCTAAATCAAACGCAAATCTAACCTAACCAATAGCATAATCATAACCCTAATTAAGCCCTAATCATTCTATCATCATTAAATATCATTAATATTCTGAATTTTATGAAACCCTAATTTATCCATCACTTTGTTGTTACATTAATTAAAAGAAAGTTAAACAATCAAAGTTTTTAAACATACCTTGATCCTTAATTCTTAAACCTTAAACCACCAAATTGATCTTGAATAAATAAAACCCCTTTTTTTCTCTGCTCTTGAGTTCGACCGGTATATAAAAAAATAGGGGATTATGGGTTTGTATTTATAGTGTAGAGAAAAGATCTAGATAATTAACAAATAAGAATCCTAATTATACTAAAATTATTTTTTTTCCTTATTGACCGGCCGAACCAACAATCTTTTATTTTTTTAAATTTTTTTTATTTACACATAAACCCTTTTATTTTGTTATTTTTATAAAAACTTTTATTTATTTAGACATCCTTCTAAATAAGTCTAATTTTAAATACCTAAAAATAATTTCACTACATAATTTATTTTTCTAACTCAATAACACTAAAATCTACTAACTAAATTTTTATATTCGCGCATTCCTATTATCCAAATACGTATACATATACATATAATTACGTACACACATAGAATTTTACCATCATTTCCATTGTTACTAAAATATGAACATAATGAAATATCCATAGCAACCATAATTTCAATCACCATGAGACGATCACACTCAATGGACTTGTAACCAACCCACATAAGATCACATAAACACATAATTATTGTAACACATATTGAAACTCAAGTCAATACTAACGGTTGACTAACCTGCTCAAAACACAGTTGTTACAGTATCCCCTCCTTAGATAAATCTCGTCCCGAGATTTAACGAGTAAGTTCAACGTCATCATTAACAAACAATCGGGAATCCTTAGCTTTCATATGGTCCTTACGTTCCCACGTGAACTTAGGGCCACACTTTGAATCTCATCTAACTTTCATGATCGGAAACCCACTGCTTACAACTTTGCTTGCCCATACAAGGGTACGAATAGCAACATAACAACTCTAAGCAAAAATAACATCCAACTACATGAACATCGGCCGTCTTCGAGGAAACTCGTCAAAAACCTTAAGTTGTGTAACAACGTCATTTATAACCTAACCTCACAACTCGTCAAACAAGAACTGTCTTGGAACTAAGTTATGAGTTGTTACAAAGCTCAACGTTTTTGAAGAATCAGCTCGACTTCGAGTTTATTCAATATATAACATTAACCAAACCACCTCAGAACATACAAGGGTATCCTAAATTCTACCAGTAACCCTATGTACCCAACTTTAATTAGTACTTTCAACGATAGCTTGCTCAATAAGCAAATGTGGATACTTAGTTTTTATGAAATCCTCATGACCTCGCTTCGAGTTCCAATAGACTTAACTATCGGATTCCTATTATGCTTCTAACTTTCAACCTCACGATCGATAACCCCAACAGGTTCGTCAATAAAACAAAGAGTTTTGTCTACCTTAATTTCTTCTAAATGCACATGCAGATTTGCATCCGTCCAATACTACTTTAAATTTGAAATACATCAAATATACTACTAAATTATTGAGACAATCTTAATCAATAGGCCATAGGACCGATCCCTTTAATGAACTCAAATGGTCCTACATATCTTGGTGCTAACATTTCTTTCTTTCCAAAATGCACTACATCTTTCCAAGACCACACTTCCAACATCACTTTATCACCAACTTCAACTCTAAATGTTTACGCATATTGCCAACATAGCTCTTTTGGCAATCTCTAGCCGCTTTGAGCTTTTCTTTAATCAACATCACCTTATTTATTGTCTCTTGTACCAATTCTGATCCAATCAACCAAATGTCTCCAATTTCAGCCTAAAGAACATGTGAACTACACTTCCTTCCATATAACGCTTCAAATAGAGCACATCAAACGCCCGAATGATAACTATTATTATAGAAAACTCAGTTAAGGGTAAATGAGTGTCCTAATTACCACAAAAAAAAATCAATCACGCAAGCTCTCAACATATCCTTCAAAGTCTGAATGGTACGGTCACTTTGTCCGTCCGTTTGAGGATGATAAGTCGTACGCATGTTTTAGCCGTGTTCTCAATGCCTTCTGCAATGTCTACCAAAGCCGCGAAGTAAATCTTCCACCACGATTTGAGATGATCGACACATGCACTCCATGCCTTGTTACTATCTCATTAGTGTAAAGTCTTGCCAAATTCCCCATTTTAAAATCTTCATGTACTACCATGTAATGGTCATACCTTAGTCAGTCTATCGACTATTACCCAATTTGTATCATACCCACTACTTGATCTTGAAAACCTTGTAATGAAGTCCATAGTTATTATATCCTACTTCCACTCGGGTATCTCTAGTTGTTACAATAAACCCGAAGGTCTTTGATGTTTCAGCATTCACCTTTAAACAAGTCAAACAATTGCTAACATAGGTAGCAATATCCTTCTTCATACATGGCCACCATACATATCTCTAAGGTCATAGTACGTCTTATCCGTTCCCGGATGTACCAAATACCTCGATGCATGAGCCTCGTCCATAATTAATGTCCTTACATCATCTATTAATGGAACCCATATAAACTTCATACCTCCATCTTCCTTCCTTTCCATTAGTTGGTCCAGGCCACACAACATTTCTGCTGTCGCGTTCTCTACCTTGCCTCTTTTCATGAGTACACAACCTAATCCTTGATTTGACGCGTCACAGTAAACTACAAACTCTTTGGATCCATCAGGCAATGACAATATTGGTGCATCACATAAATTGTCCTTCAACGTCTGAAAAGCTTCCTCTTGTTCCTTGGCCCACTCATACTTCTGAATCTTCTGTGTCAGTGAAGCAAGGGGTTTAGCAACCTTAGAAGAATTCGCGATGAAACGTCGAGAGTAACCTGCCAATCCTAAGAATGATCATATCTCAGATGGCGTCTTAGGTACTTTTTAATTCTTCATTGCTTCTATCTTACTAGAGTCCACGTAAATATCATTGTTGTTAACCACATGTCTGAGAAAACGCACTTCTTGTAGCCAGAATTCATACTTGGAAAACTAGGCAAACAACTTTTCCTTCTTCTTGACCAACACAGGTGCTCCCCACAGAGAGTGACTTGATCAAATAAAACGTATATCAAACGAATCCTAAGGGTTACGAACTATCGAATAGGGTAGCAAACGAATATCGAATCAAAGGCTAGAAAACATCTAAGGGATTTCACATATGGAAATAGATGCAGATCAAATGTCATAAGAATCCTTAAAAGGAAGGATAAAATATATGTACCGATAGAAAACGCAAACGAAAGAATCAACAAGCGTACCACGACAAAATAAACACATAACGAATAACAATACGTATCAAGATTGATAAATGAAAAGATAGGGTTCTTATACCAATAACCGACTTTACTCGAAAGAACCAACTAAATAATGTTTTTATAAAAATCAATTTATAATAATAAAGAAAGTCGTTTTAATTATAAAAAAATCATTTTAAAAAATCGTCTTAAATATAATCTTTATAAAATTCATTTTAATCATGGTTGTCATAAAATCCAGAGACAGTTATTTAACAGTGTGTCGCATCTTACCCATATAAATTACTTTAAACATCCTTTTTATAATTATAAAATTTATCAAAAACAAGCATAAAAAATATTATCATATCTTATTCATAAATATTATCAAAAAAATAGTTTTGTCCGTCAACCAATTATCATATTGTTTCAAAATCTATTGTAAACATAGTTTCTAAAAAAATAAAAATAAAGAGACATTTCCATAAAAGTGTTGTATTCATAAAATCATTTCAAAATAGTTTTCCCCAAACACCATCAAGATATACTTCAAAAGGTTTTCATAATTCGACATTAATATAAAATATGTTACTCAAACAAGGACATCGTAATACCAAAAGAGATTGTAAAATACCGTAAAGACTCTAACAAAATTTTATTGTTTGAAAGCGAAAGAAAGTACCATGAACCATATAGTCAGAATAACAGTGAAGCGAACATGCTCAAGAGAATTTCATACGAAGACATTACGAACCAAAAGAAGAACGTAAAGACTAATCCGTACTTGCGATCAAAAGAAAAAAACATAGAAAAATGTCGGTACTAACATGTCGCAACATGTTACGAAAACCAAAGGATATATAAAGAATGGAGTAATGATATGCACTAATATTTTAGGAATAATTAGTGCTTAAAAGAAAATTTTGATACTCATACGAGTAATCAATACAACGAAAGAACCAATGGAACGTACCAATATCCAAAGAAGCAGATCCGAACAACCAATATTCATCAAGACGCCGAATTAAAAAGTTAGATCATCCATACCGTCATGGTACAAACAAGGGATGCTAAAAGAAGGGTTATATATCCGAGCGAATAATCGAGCAGACGAACAAACTCAATAATCGTAATAATAGCATTAATGGGTATCCGGGATAAAATTAATTGTTAATTTAGCTTATTTGTTTCTTCTTTTAATTTGTTTATTTAGGATTAAAAAATCTTCCTAATTATTTAAAAGATCTTGTAAATATTTTATTTTTGGAAACTAAATATTTTTATTTTTGGAAAATAGATCTTTTGAATTCTTAGTTTGATTTGTTTCCTAAATTCCGGCTATAAAACATACTCAATCACATTAATGGGCGATCTAGGCACTTGATGAAAACCTAGTGAGGGTCTTACGGTTCTCCAATTGGGGAAAACTCGTAGAGAACTCAGATTATTACTTGTTACTTGTTTTATTTAATGTTATCTTGTTTATTATGTTCCTACATGCTTATTTAGATTACTAGTTTAACATGCTTAAATGCGTAAACAAATGGAATGCAGACTAATAAATAATTAATGATGACATTAAACCGGTCTTTAATTCTATACGCCTAAAACACATTGATTGTAACTTGCTATGTGTTTTGTGGAAAATATGTTTTTGAAACATTAAAAGACCTAAAACTATGAAACATGTTTTTCATGAATTTAAAAACTGGACGCTATGGACTCATGGAAGTACGCTCATCCACTAGAACAAACTAAAAGAAAAGTTTAAGGCGGAGTGGGACAACACTCTAAAAAACTCAGGTTTTTAATACGCTTCGCGCTGACCTGATTCTCCGCTTCTTTGTGCATTCGATTCGAGTTACCGTGAACTATGGCATGTCACTACAGTGTCATTATCAAAGGTTTTTAAAATTAGTGCTACAAAGTTGTTTGCATGCTTCTTTGTACACGCTATTTTAACACATTTATGTGCATACCCCTTTGAAAATTTTAAGTCAATGCCACCCAACCAAGAACCACTGTGCAGTGGTTTGGGTCCCCCGCCCCCCTCCCCTGGTCAAACCTCAGGGGCCATTCCAAACCATGCGAATTTGGTTCACTTGGTCAGACCTCTGGCGATTTTTGCACGTTCTTGCTTGGTCGACTTAATTCGAGTAGGCTTGGTCAGACCATGGACCCAAGGCATAAGATGAGAACTAAACATGCTCTTGACATTGTTACTTGTCGATTAATGTCTTGACCGGTCTCATAAGTCTAGGAGTTGCATTTAATGAAATTAGCAATCGTTGCTTACCTCTTGCCCAACTGTTATCTCTCTGTTAGACCTCTGTTATAAGTGGGAGTCAAGTTGGATCTTCTTAATTTATAATTAATTGGGTATTATAATTCTTAAAAAGAATTAATTATCGACAAACACTAAATTGAACTTTCTATGTTCTGATTAATTGTGTTGCTGCAACATAATTCGTAAACAAAAGACAAACATAGTCTCTTTTCCTAGAAAGAAGAATGAGACTTACTCCAATCTTTTTTCTTTAGTTGACAAAACTAAGATAGGGTTATAATTGAATTTTTCTTAAATTATATTTAAACTCACTTATGATTTTTTATTACCCTTTTTTTGGTCATGAAATAATTGAAAGATAAAATATATGTATAACTCAAGAACATTTTGTCTATAGCTAAACCAAATATGAGAACATCTTGCACGAAAATAAATATAATGTCACGATGTATGAGTTTACAATCGCAATGAGTAAAGAAATTACTAGCATATTTGCTAGATGCTTTTTTTTGAACTCACATTATTCCTTAAAGTGCTAAATACCCTTGTGGCTATGTAGACGATAAAGGAGGAATTGCATGCTTATATTCAAGTTAAATGAAAGCATAAATGTCTAGTCCCTCATCTATATAAGAAAAACTTCATATACCTATTCATACCTAAAGTACATTGCTACTAATAGGTATTACTAAGGCGACACACAGAACACACACACGCTCTCTCTCTAAAATCGCACAGTGCTTTCTAATGGAAGATGGTAGCTCTCTAACCAATCTAGACTCCACACAAACTGGAGTCGTCATCTTGCGTGCGAGAGAGCGATTACTGAGACACAACACACTAGCGCAGAGGAGCCACATATCACACTAATATCTCTCCAGCAACGCGCGCGCACGCGTCGCTGAGTGAGCATATATCTCGTCTCTCTATCAGAGACACAACACACCACAATGTCTCATCTATTCACATAAGAACAACGCTCTATGCTCCCAGCGAGTGATTTTGAGAGAAGCGAATTGACAAGAGTGAGTGAGATACATGACGCTATCTCTCTAGCTCCCACAGTTCACAATCTATAGAAGAGCGAGAGAAGCTACAATCTCCTCCCCTACCTTACCAGATCACATACACACACAACACACACATAGGATTGAAGATGAGTATGAGTGAGGCGAGTTCGCCTATAACTAGAGTGAAAGTCAGAGGACACACACACTGAGATGAAGTCTTGTGCATAGTTATACAACACACACACACACATGCACTCTCTATCTCATCGCTCTATATGGTTGTTTGAGTGCGTGTGCTGAATTTAAGAGCGAGATAGCGACGGTGGTGAGTGCATAAAGAAGTGGATAATAGAGAGAGTGGTGAGTGGTCGAGAGAGTAATATAAGTAGAGAAATTTGATTGTATGTTATTGTGATATATTTGGAAGTGTTTTTATATGTATGAGGTATGTGGGGAAAATTGGATTGTTTGGGGTGATGTAGTGTGAAAGAGAGGGTGTTTGCCGGACGAAGTTATTTTTTTTTTTGATTAATTGTATTGATGGTAAATTTTTTGGTTTGTTTTATTTATTTATTGGGTTTGTGTTGGGTTTTTTTGATTGTGTTAAAGTTGAGTTTTGGGGTACGAGAGAGTGTTATTTAAGTTTGGAGTTTGTATATGTATTATTTATGAGGAGAAGGAGTGAGTATGGGAGAGTGGGAGGGGGTGTATTGTTTATATTATATATGTTGATGTTATTTTTGGATTGGGATGGTAGTGTTTGTTGGAGTTTTTGTTGTTTTATAAAAATTTGTTGTATTTGGTATATTTGTTAATATTGTAATAAATATTGGTTAAAAGAGTTAAATGGTTTTTATAGTAGAATATGGTTATTAATGATTTTGGATGGTTTTAAAAAGTGTATGTTGTTAAGATTGTAATGTTGATCTTTATATTTGTATAGAAATGTTTTTATAAAGGATATTGTCCATGGTCTCCAAGCCTACTCGAATTAGAATACCGACCAAAGCAAGAACTGCAAAAAATCGCCATGTCCTGACCAGTGACTCAAAATTCGCCATGGGTTTTGGAAACAAAAAAATTATTGGAAAAAAAAAACCCTAGTCCTACCAGAGACCAAACCAACTGCACGTGTTCTTGGTTGGGTGGCATTGACTTAAAATTTTCAAAGGGGTATGCACATAAATGTGTTAAAATGGCGTGTACAAAGAAGCATGCAAACAACTTTGTAGCACTAATTTTAAAAACCTTTGATAATGACACTGTAGTGACATGCCATAGTTCACGGATACCTCAATCGAAAGCAAACAAAGAACGAAATCAGTCAGCGTGATCTTATTAAAAACCTGAGTTCTTTAGAGTGTTTACCACTCGAGCCTAAACTACTCTTATAGTTTGTTTCTAGTCGGTTGACCGTACTTTCCCAATGAGTCCCAAGCGTCAGCTTATTTAATTCATGAAAAACATGTTTTCATAGTTTTAGGTCTTTTAATGTTTCCAAAAACATATTTTCGCACAAACCAATAGCAAGTTACAATCAATGTGTTTTAGGCGTATAGAATTAAAGACCGGTTTAATGTCATCATTAATTATTTATTAGTCTGCATTCCATTTGTTTAGGCATGTAAGCATGTAAACTAGTAAACAAATAACATGTAGGAACATAATAAACAAGATAACATTAAATAAAAGCGAGTAACAAGTAATAATCCGAGTTCTCTACGAGTCTTCCCCAATTGGAGAACCATAAAACCCTCACTAGGTTTTCATCAAGTGCTAGATCGCCCCATACATCACAAATTAATGTGATTAGTAGTGTCTTATAGCCTGAATTTAGGAAAACAAATCAAACTAAGAATTCACAAGATCTTTTTCCAAAAATCATAAATATTTATTTACCAAAAAATAAAATATATACAAGATCTATTAAATAATTAGAATATTTTTTAATCCTAACTTAATCAAATTAAAAGAAGAACCAAATATAGCTAAATATAACAATTAATTTTATTCTCTTTTAATCCTATATTAACTTTATAATAATGTAATATTGCAAATCTACAAATTTCTTGTATTAATTTTATGGTAAAGATTTGCGGCATATCTTTACATATTTTCAATAAGACAATAATAAAGAAAAATAATCGCAGCTTAATAAAAAAATCAAATCTAACTAGGCGTAAAATTCGATTTTTAAGTGTGTAACCCTAGATGTCAAAACGAGTTGACTCGTGATGCCATTGTTTGGATTTATTAATCTGGCTAACCAATTTAGCCACAAGTGCACACGGATGGATCTAGTTATAGGCAAGTAGTAACACATATTAAATAAGAAAGCGTACCTTTGCGCATTATTTCTTGAATACAATACGCGTCTAAAATAAAACGCCATTACGTTGCTCACACAACACGTCCAAGCAAGACTTAAGAATTTGCTAGTCTTATCTTCACGAACAAGCACCAAGTGTAATATCAAAACCAAACGCACGCCTTGCGTTTCCTTTTGAAGTAGAACCAATCTAAAAAACCCTAATTGGGGTTTATATAAATAAAACCCTAATTCGTCACCTTTAAGGATTTACCAAATAACCACCACACGTACCTTGATTTGTCAAGCAGGGAGATGAAGTAAAAATGGAAAACCAAAAACCTTAAAAGAGTGTTTGGTTGAATTCGGTTATGGGGAGAGAACCGAAATTCCCTTAGGGAATTCGATTAGGATTTCTAGGAGAGGGGAGAGAGCAACAAAAACTTAGGTGATTAGAGAATGAATGAATTAAAAAATGAGGGATATAGGGTGTGTTTATATAGGCACCCCAATACTCTAAATCTTATAAGAAAAGATTAGTATAATTAATATAATTAAAACAAATCTTTCTCCTTCCCTTTTTTCCTCTCTATAGCCGGCCACAAATACCCCTTGTAGAACCTTCATGGAGTTTTTTTTAAAATGATTTTTTATAATTAAAATGACTTTCTTTATTATTATAAATTGATTTTTTATAAAAACATTATTTAGTTGGTTCTTTCGAGTAAAGTCGGTTATTGGTATAAGAACCCTATCTTTTCATTTATCAATCTTGATACGTATTGTTATTCGTTATGTGTTTATTTTGTCGTGGTACGCTTGTTGATTCTTTTGTTTGCGTTTTTTATCGGTACATATATTTTATCCTTCCTTTTAAGGATTCTTATGACATTTGATCTGCATCTATTTTCATATGTGAAATCCCTTAGATGTTTTCTAGCCTTTGATTTGATATTCGTTTGCTACCCTATTTGATAGTTCGTAACCCTTAAGATTCGTTTGATATACGTTTTATTTGATCAAGTCACTCTCCGTGGGGAGCACATGTGTTGGTCAAGAAGAAGGAAAAGTTGTTTGCCTAGTTTTCCAAGTATGAATTCTGGCTACAAGAAATGTGTTTTCTCTGACATGTGGTTAACAACAATGATATTTATGTGTACTCTAGTAAGATAGAAGCAATGAAGAATTTAAAAGTACCTAAGACGCCATCTAAGATATGATCATTCTTGGGATTGGCAAGTTACTACCGACGTTTCATAGTAAATTTTTCTAAGCTTGCTAAACCCCTTACTTCACTGACTCAGAAAAATAAGAAGTAGGAGTGGGCCAAGGAACAAGAGGAAGCTTTTTAGATGTTGAAATGTAGGAACATGAGGTTCATTTGAAGTTGGTGTTGGAGCTGCTGAAGAAGGAGAAGTTGTTTGTCAAGTTTTTCAAGTGTGAACTCTGGCTACAAGAAGTTCATTTTCTCAGACACATGGTTAACAGTAATGGAATTCACGTGGACCCTAGTAAGTTAGAGGCAGTGAAGAATTGGAAGGTACCTAAGACACCATCCGGGATATGATCATTCTTGGGATTGGCAGGTTACTACTGACGTTTCATCATAAATTTTTCTAAGATTGCTAAACCCCTTACTTCACTGACTAAGAAGAATCGGAAGTAGGAGTGGGCCAACGAACAAGAGGAAGCTTTTCAAACGTTGAAGGGAAATTTGTGAAATGCACCAATATTGTCATTGCCTGATGGATCCAAAGAGTTTGTAGTTTACTGCGACGCGTCGAATCAAGGATTAGGTTGTGTACTCATGCAAAGAGGCAAGGTAGAGAATGTGACAGTAGAAATGTTGCGTGGCATGGACCAACTAATAGAAAGGAAG
>BQNB010006254.1:0-33908 GCA_026074375.1 Tanacetum coccineum
ACACATAGAGCTTTCTCTCTCTAGAAAATATCTCACCATGTGTTTCTCTCTCTAAAAACTAGCCAAATCCAAGAATCATCATTCGGGCTGTGAAAAATGATATCTTACATATAGTGAGTATCCCGTTTGATAAAAATTGCTTGAGGACAAACAATTATTTATCTCCCGGATGTCGTATCCTGACGAAGCATATATTTAGAATCTCGTTTAAGTTCGTGATCGCGTGATTTGAATAATTGAAATTTTGATTTGGATTATATTTCTACTTATGAAACGCAAAAGCAAATAAAGGTAAGCAAACAAATAAGGCAATTAAGGATTTAGGCTAAAAATGTTAACGGGAATTCTAAAACACGACTAATTAACTAAAAATAACAAATTTAAACCCTAAAAACTCAAATTTCTAATTTCTAAATCCTAAATTACTTAAGATAATTTTCAGAAAAGAAATTATTATTTTTAAAATTTTTTTAAACAATTAAAAGCTATTTTAATCTAGAAAAATAATTAAAAATATTAAACTAATTCTAAAAATTCTGGAGAAATTACTAAAAATACTTAAGACTATTACTGAGAAAATGGTAAAAAGAAAAATCCAATAAGCACTTGTAATAAGCAGCTAATAAGCTAAAAAAGCTTATAAGCATGAAACTACAAATAAACTATAAAAGAAAACTGGCTCAAGGATCTTATGAAAAAGACCCAAGGGCGCAGTGGTTAAGGGTTTATATGTGTAAAGGGAAGGTCACAGGTTCGAGTCATGGACCTTACCTTTTTATTTTGGAAATTTTCTTTTAAAAAGCTAAACTATAAGTAAAAATAATTTTTTATAAAAGAACTTTTTGACCAAACTTAAAAATAAGCTAGAAAAAGCTAACTAAAAGATGACAGAATGGCTTATCTTAACACTTAGGAAATAGGCTAACTGTTTGGCTTTTTGGGGACTCAATAAGCATTTTAGAAGACAAATAAGCTGAAAACAGATAAACACCTAAACATAATAAGCAATTCTAACTAAAAATAAGCAAACAAAAGAATCTAAAAAGCACTAAGAAGCAAAACAGTTGCAAAAGTCTAAGTTAAGACTGTTTAGCAAATTATTTAGACTGCTTGATCTTTTTTTTGGACTAAATAAGCACTTAAAATTTTAATAAACTAAAAACAGATGAAAAACTAGTCCTAATAAGCACTTAGATGAACAAATAAGCTAGCCAGATAAGCTGGAAAGCAAACTAAAATCATAAGGACAGATAGACTCTAAGGCAGGTTTAAAGGACTTAGACCATAATTTTAGCTAAGAATTAAAGACTAATAAGCACAGACAATAAGCTAAAAGCTAAAAACAGATAAATTTTAAGACTCTAAGAACACATATAAGCAAAATTTAAGCAAACTTACTCAAGGAATAAGCTAGAAAAGTTAAGTTAAAATGACAGACTTAAACTTATTTTTGGTTTTTTTTCAAAGATAAATTGACACTTTTTAAACTTAAAATTAAGACTCAACAAGCAAAGAAAAAGACTAAAAGTTAAAAACAGATAAGTAACTTGACTCAATTAGCTAACACAAACTGGAATTAAACTAAAATAAGCAACTAAATAAGCTAAATCCTAGGTTAACACAGACTGCATACTTGACATTTTGTTTTTACTTTTTGTGCTGATTCATCTCAATTTTTAAGACTCTAACATTCTTTTGACAAACTAAAAACTTAAAACAGCTTAATCTTAGACTCCAATAAGCTAAAAACATTCAAAATTTATAAAAGATAAACTAACATTTAACCACAATTAATCTGCAAACTTAGACCCTAAAACACTAATACTACTAAACTGTTTTTAAGCTAAAATGATTAAAAATGCTATCCAAAGCTAAATGACTTAAAACAGATTTGTGATGATGTATTTGAGACTTACTAAGATCACAAAAACCACATCTTAAGAACTCCTATGAAGAAATTAACCAATAAGCAGATTTAGACACATTAAGACTAGCAAATTTAGATTTTTGATAAGAAAACCTTACAAACTTGACAAAACCTATTTTAAGCTAATGAAAACTAATTTATAGACTTAATTAGAGCTTATCAAAACTGATCTAAGAACCAAAAGCAGTTTGCGTACTTTTTAAACCTTTTAGATTGCTTATGCCAAACACCCCTTTAAATTTTGATTTTTTCATTTTAAACTTAAATCAGAAGTTAGAAACCCTCAAAATATGAAAACTGATTAAGAACAATTCATGACTAAGACAGATAAGAAAAAACCTAAGGAAAATAAGCATTTAACTATAAGCTCTACTAATAAGCTAAAATGACTAAAAATAAAGCAGATTTCAAGAAAACTCAATTCTATACTATTTTAGACTAAACTAAACACAATAAGCTATATTAGAACATATTAAGAACTGAATAAGCAAACAATAAGCAACAATAAGCAGAAACATAAATTGAGCTTAAAAAGAAGGAAAAGTAATTGTACCTTGATCCCAGCTTAACATGGATCTAAACTGCTCATTAAGAGCTTAAATCTACAAGTTGCTTAAGAAATAAGCTCTGAATAAGCCCTATAAGCCCTTCCCTTTTTGGCTTATCTTCTAAGTGTCTTATTCAGTTATTTAAGTAGATTTTTTGTAAATGACGTATTTAGTTTAGCTTAAAACAAGCTAAACTGAATAAAGGCTAGCTTATTCGTTATAAAGGGCTTTGATAACGCCTAAATTATACATGTTTCTATGGCATTATTTATGTGTATTTTATCATTTCTTGTGAACTTTTGGTACTTAATTAAGCTTGAATTACTTATAGGTTCACTTGAAGACTCTAGAGACCCAAGCTCATGAATCTATACATTTTGGGAGACGAATACAAAAAAAGAAAAGATTTCTAGCCAAAGATCAAAAAGTCCGCCGCACTTGCTACATTGTGCGCCGCACTTTCCTGTGAAGCCAAAACACCGCCGCACTTATAATATTGTGCGCCACACATTCTCCTAAAGTTTGAAGAATTAAAGTCTAATAAATGCTCCTACATTAACTCCTCAAAACCGCCGCACTTCTTTGTTAGTGCTCCGCACTTCCAGTAAAAGTCATTAAATGTAATCGCATTAACTCCTAAAGTTCGCCACACTTTTTCCTAAGTGCGCCGCACTTTGCACCTAATCTTGCCTATAAATAGAAGACGAATTTGCATCCTCAAATCATCCCATTCTCTCCATTCTCTCTTCATCAATCATCTCTCACACACACATATTTCCCTCCTTTCACTAAAAACACCAAGAAACACCTTCTAAAGTTGAAGAGAAAGATCTAACAATCAAGAACGAACACGGTTTCCTAATTAGTTATTGAAATAATGGAAGTTTGTGTAAAATCTACTTTTGTTATGAACTCCTTAGCCATGAGATCCTTTGCCATGAGAGGCTAATTCTTATGACTACTCGGTGAAGTTACGATAATGAATAAGTGTTTGGTATGATTTTGATCGTTTTAATCTTAAGTTTATGTTGCAAACCTGTTATATCTTATCTTATCCATTTTTGCTTATCAACTTAGATTATATAATCATATCGGTATAGGTCGAAAGACCCGTTATGATCTATGTGGTTTTAAAGATTTGTCTATGGTCTTTAACGTCTGTGCTGAGAAATTCACTTTCGTAAATTGATAAACAAAATAAGCTTTGATATAATAATAACTGGATTATTTGAGTGACACATTTCGTCTAGTTGACTAAATATAAATCTTAAGTTAATCAAGTTAATTCGAAAAACGTTTTTTGATGAGAAATCATTTTTATAAATTAAAGTCCCATCTTCAAGGTCAAATCATTTCCAACACTTATAAATTATTCTTAACTATCAGAGTAAGTCATCTTTTATTTATCATGATAAAACTAAAGTTATTTTCAAAATTGTTAAAGTCTATTTTCTTTCTGATTATTCGAATACTACTCTAATCCCTGTGGACGACCTGGTCTTACCTAAAAAGATTATACTGCATATGTGGGTTATACTTTTACCCGTGTGTTTCCATATATTTGTCCGGTATTTTCAGTCTTATGAATTTAAAGCTTTTGATGGGTCAAATCAAAAGCTTTCTTCCTCCTAGGTGGAGACTACTGATGGGTCAAATACATAGAGTTTAGGTGGTAAAACATGGTGCCTAGATCAAATTTTTCAATAAAGATGCCACTATCTTGTATTGTTTGTCCAATGGGGTACAGGAAGATTATGCCAAGTTAATATGGGAGGATCTAATTCTTAAGCTGAATAAGAAAACTAGGGAAAAGATTGTTCCCTGTCCTAGGTTTATATCTCTTTTACTTTAACATATGTGCCTAATAGGATAATGGGGATTCTCTCCATAAAAACCTTTCATCAGGTCCTCAGTGGTTCTACTACTAGGGACACTGAGCCAAACCAACCTGAAGAACCTCCTTTCACTACCCACATGAAGGGCATTTGTAATTTAGATGTGCATGTGGACTCCAACTGAGAGGTTCCCCTAAGCAAAAGCACTGGAAGCTAAAGTGGACTCAGAAGGAACAATCTTCAAAACACAATATAAGTCCGAGACTGAGGCATCCAATCCAAAAACTGGCCAATCAGAAAATTGATACTCAGTCCAGTTCGGCAAGGACTTTATGCCCAAGCCATCCTTCACCTCCCACACCAGTGGTTGAGATGAAAGCATAAAGAGGCACAACAAGCAGCTGGTGGCCCAACATCTTTAGGGGCCACCAGTGAAGAAGGAGCCCACCCTCAGCTCAGTAGTGGTATGTTTGCATTTAACTCTTATTGAACCTGTTTATTTAGCTTCTTTCATTTGCACTCTGAGTCTACATCAGGACATGATGCTTTAGCATATTCCACAGCTGAAGCTGATCCTGGATTATCTGCTTCTAATGATTCTATACCTTCATAACAGGATATGGATGAGGAACCAAAACCTATTTCATCGGTGATCTCTTATTTACAGGGTCGTAAATTCCAGTGTTTTGTAGATAAAATCAAATCTGCTAGAGATGGGTTAAAAACTGCCCACACTGAATCAGGTTCAAATGAGGAATCCAGAGCTGGTGATCTCTTAAAGAAAATAAAGCTAGAGGATTTATCAGAATTCTTGAAAGACACAAGGATTCGCATTCTTCACTCCTGACTCACCACAAGATGAGCATATCATTGTTTAGGTTGAGTAGTGAAGAAGAGGAAGTGAATAATAGGAGGACACTCATGTTTCTTCTCTTGTAGTGCCTGTTGTACTCTTAAGGTCCTCATCCTACTTCTCCATATTAATCATGCTCTAATTAAGAGTTAATGGCTCTGGTTTATGTCTGAAGTCACAGAGGATGAGCTGGAACAACAAAAGGCAAAAGCTGAAGCTGAAATTGCCTCACTAAAAGCTAGGCCTTATTATCCAGACATTAACTAACTTACTGATCTTCTGGTAACCTCTCTAAAGCCTAAACTCTCCAAATTCTTAGCCTCACATAACTTTGCTAGCTGCTTCCAACTGACCTGAAAGAGCTCCCCTCAAAATTCACTGAATTATCTAGAGAAATTAAAGAACTAAAGCAGCATGTTAAAGATATGGAAATCGAGCTACCTGGGGACTTATAAGAGATTCCAACAAAACTGGAGACCTTCACTTCCACTATCTCCAGTCTTACATCCCAGGTCGCTGAACTAAAAAATATTCAATGGGAACTTCTAGCAGAGTTTCAAGCTATACCAGCTTTAGTGTCTTCAGTTCAGAAAAAGCTACAGACTTGAGATTTCCTTCCAAGTCTATTAAACAAGGTTACTCAAACTTTGGACAGGTTTACCACTTTGGTGGAAAATGCATCGACTAAAAACAAGGATGTTCCTTCTGCAGGCCAAGCAACTGCTTCACTTGCTGAGGGGCAGAAGAACACCAAAGATGCTGACACAAACCTGAAAGATGAATTAGTTGATCTATTGGGCAAAAATGTTGTGACACAGTACTACACTAAGAAGTTACTCTTTGATAAATACTGTGACAAGATGCTGAAAAGAAAGAAAAGCCCTAAGATCACAAACTGTGAAGTTCTCAAAAAGAAAGGCCCTAATCATACTGAAAATATATAGGGAAGACGGGTCTGATGAAGTCATCTCAAATCTCAAGGTCAACGATCTACATTCGACATAATGGAGAGAAGTAATACAAGCTTGTCCAGACAAAAGTGAAAAGGATGGAAAACCATTTATGATCTGGTAAAGACAAGATTGAATCAACTGACTCAAACTGAACAAGAACTCAAGATTGACTTAAACAAACCCCTCAAAGTACAAGATCCTCTAAATGAGCTAAATGGGTTAGCTAACAAGAAAAGAAAAAGAACAGTGACTTAAAAGACCATTCCAGGTCAACAAAGAAACACAAGTCATCAAGTTCAGCATGAAGAAGAGGCTCATTGAACATCTAAGACAGTAGAATAGAAACCAATTGTAATAACTTTATCTTTTGTAAATGTATTGTAATGAAAGTTAGAATGAATGGTTGTCAGTTTATAATTTATATCAGTAGTGTAAGAAAAAGTTGTTTTGCTCACTTACTACTGATTTGAACTTAGGCTATGTGTATATTCAAATTGGGGGAGATTGTTAGGTTCAGTTCCTGAGCCCTTCAGTCTTTCAGTAGATTTAAACATAAAATCCCCTAAGTATAAGTCAAGCTGAAGAGTGTTCAGCTTGAGACACTAAAGAAAAGTTTCAGCTCCAGTTCTTCGGGTACTTAGAAGATCAAGATTATCTTCACTTCAGTTTATGAGGCAGTGTAAAAACTGAAGAAGACCTTAGTAAGAGCTTCAGTCTAGCTTGGCTGATAATTCCAAGCTTGACGATGTCTATCTCCTTAACAGAAGTTGAAATGAAATGTTTCACTTCTAGAAGGTTTATAAGGCGGGAAAAAGATATGCTTTAAGTCAAAAAGAATAAAGAAGATCTCCTTGGGAAAGTAACTTCTAAAGTTGGTATAGAAGTATAACAACTTTCCTTAAAGGACTGTACCTAAGTACTAGAAAGCAAACATGCATTAAATGGTAGTTCAACCACCCATTTAATGTTTGCCACGTAGTCTAGGTTAAACTTGTAAACCCTAATCCCTTTGCCTATAAAAGGAAAGGGATATTGAGAGTAAAGAGCTAACTCTTCCAATTAATGCGAAATGCAATGAAGAGCTCTCGTATCTCTCAAACAAATTAAACAGAACTGCTGAAGCTAAAGCTTCAGTTCTAGTCATAAGTAGTTTTTTTTCCTTACTCTTTTAACTTTGGTTAAGAGTTTAAGTTCGAAGGAGATAACACCTCAATTGTCATTCAACCACCTTGCTATTCCGCAAGCAAGGTGTGTCATAGATTCTTTATTTAATTATAATAAGAACCTATACGTTGAAAAGTTACTTCTGTGTGTTTTAAACTTGTTATTTATAAATGCTTTATATATATGTTTAAAACTCACTTTGTTGCTATAAAATGTGATTAGTTTAATTTGATAAACCTAATATCACATTCAAAGGGAACAACAAGTGGTATCAGAGCCTTCTGGTTTGTAAAATCTTTTAGAAAGTTCTTTAAATTATTCAAAAGTTTTTTAAAATCAAGATCCTATAACATGGCAACAGAAGTACCATAAACTCTTGAATATATGGATAGACAGTTAAATTATGCTCCTCTACTAGAGGTGGAAAATTTCACACATTGGAAAAAAGGTTCATGTGCCACATCGTTGGTATTGAACCTCAATTTGAGAACATCATAAAAAATGGTCCCTATGTCCCCATGGCAGCTGGTCAAAGGAAGCCAGAAGTACTATGGACAGTAGATGAGAGAAAGGCTGCTAACTTAGATCAGCGGCTCAAAAGTCTCATCATGTCTGTACTTCCACATGACCAAATGAACTCTTATAAATTGCTTAACAGCTAAATATACATGGGATGACTTAATAATTTATCATGAGGGCCCCTCTGATGTGAAAGAAAGTAAGGTCATGGACCTGAAGCTGTGTTACAACACCTTCAAATTCAAAGAAGGTGAAACTCTAACATAGACTTTCACCAGATATAAAGCTTTGATGAATGAAATAGTAAATGATGGCATCAATCTTTCAAAGCTTGAAATAAATACTAGTTTTATAAATGGGTTGCCAAAGAAGTAGCTAAGTTTCTGCCAAAGTCTCAGAAACACAAATCATGTGAAAGATTTTGAGCTTGCTTCTCTATTTGGCAAACTCAAATATGAAGAAAACCTTATAGACAGTATTTATGAAACACAAAAAGATAAGTCTCTTGTGTTTGCAATACCCTTGTCAACTGCCTTCTTCTCTACCTCTATTGTCTAGGACTATCAAGATAGTCCTAATGATGAAGAGGATACAAGAAGCAGTCATGAGTACCTAAATGACCTAAAAGAAGAATATCAAGCAAGAGATCTTTTAGCCAAGTCTAAAAGATTCTTCAAAAAGGGTACTCAAAGGTTCAGCAGTACCAAAGCAACTGAACAAACTGTTACAAATGTGGCAGGACTGGTCATTTTGCAAGAGGTTGTTTTACAAAAACTTCAGTCCCCTCTTATCAATCACCTTTTCACTCTAAACAAATCAGTTCCTCTATTCACAAACCTGAACTGAGGCCTACAAAAGACTTTGAAGCAAAGTATAACAAAGTCAAAGCTAAGCTAGCCCTCCTTAGTTCCAGTGCATCACCCTCCAAGTCAACAATGGTAAAGAACAAAGGTCTTATTGCAGAAGCATATAAATGGGATGAAGAAGAAGTGTCATCTGATGACAATGAAATGGTTGAAGTAAAAGTTCTCATGGCACTAGCTGAAGACAATGATGCTGTCAGCAAAGAAGGTGCCATAAATGGTGAATGGGTGAAGATTTCTATGAGAAAGTGTAACATCAGGAAGCCCATCTGGTACCTGGATAGTGGATGCTCAAGGCATATGACTGGTGTCAAAAGCTACCTGCACAAATACGTGGAACAACCAGGACCTAAGGTGGTGTTTGGAGATGACTCAACATGCGTCACTAAAGGATATGGTTGAAGCAAATGTAATGGTATAGTTTTCACAAAAGTAGCATTTGTGAATGGTCTTAAATACAATTTAGTTAGCATCAGTCAACTCTGTGATGCTAAGTATATTGTTTAGTTTGATGAGAAAAGAGGAACAATCTTCAACTCTAACAAGGAAATTGTTATGATTGCTCCTCGAGTAAGAGATGCCTATGTTCTTGACATGACATCCTCTGAACAAGAATCTTGTTTCTTTGCCAGAGCCACTGAAAATCTCAATTGGCTTTGGCATAAAGACTTGCTCATCTAAACTTTAAAACAATCAATCAGCTGGCCAAACAAAATCTTTTTATGGGTCTTCCATCTCTTGTCTATTCAAAGGACAAACCATGTTCATCATGAGAAAAAAGAAAACATCATAGAGCCAATTTCAAGACTAAACAGACATTTTCTATCAAGAAATGTATTCATCTTCTTCACATGGATTTATTTGGACCTGTAACTCTTAGGTCCATTAACCATGAAAAGTATACTCTTTTCATTGTTGATGAGTACTCTAGGTACACCTGGGTATACTTTCTGAAGAAGAAAAGTCATGCACCTGAAACCGTTATGTCATTCATCAAAAGAATTGAAAATCAAAATGACATCAAAGTCAAACAACTCAGAACTGCTAATGGTACTGAATTCAGGAATAACATTCTTGTCAGCATCTGTGATAAAAAAAGGGATATCTCAAAACTTTTCCTCTCCATACACACCTGGACAAAATGGGGTTGCTGAAAGGAAAAATAGAACCATCATGAAGCTAGAAGAACAATGCTTTCAGGATCCGTCTTTTTAGAACAATACTAGAATGAAGCTGTAGCAACTGCTTGCTACACTCAAAATAGATCTACTATTGTTAAAAGACATCTCAAAACTCTTTATGAAATCTTTCGTGAGAGAATTCCAAACATCGACTTTCTTCATGTCTTTGGATGTCCAGTTTACATTCACAAGCATAAAGATTACTTAGGAAAGTTTGATGAAAAAGCTAATGATGGTTACTTTCTCGGATACTCACTTGTTTCTAAAGCCTTCAGAGTTTTCAATACAAGAAAACAACAAACTGAAGAAACTTACCACATTATATTTAATGAAAGCATTGATGCTATCAAATTCTTAAAATCTTCAGTTGACCACATCAACATTGCTGAATCTGAGAGATATCCACCTGATGAATACATTCATCACTATAAAACCCTCTCAAAAGTATCAAGTAAACAGCAATGAAGTATATTTCATAGATCCCTATGAAAGACCTAATCCAGTTGTCTTAGAAACTGAAGCCCTATTTGATCAAAATGATCAAAGTGATCATCCTGCTCAAGAAAATGATATCCTAAATGATAATCCTCCTGAGCACTCAAATCACAACAATGATAGTCCTATCATTGAAAACATCATCAATGCTGAAGCGGTTCAGGACTCTAAACCAACATCCTCTCTAGTTGAGGATGCTTCAGCACAAAACACAATTCCAATTCCAAATATTCCTTCATCATCCATTCCATTTACTATTTCTCTAGTTGCTCAAGATAGATTATCTCAAGACAAACACATTGAGCTGGTGAACATAATAGGTGATCTAGCAGCAGGAATGCTTAGTCGAGCCATGTCTAAAACCCTTAGTGTTGCTTCAGCTCATGAATGTCTCTTTGTAAACTTTCTATCTGAAGAGGAACTTAAAAAGGTATCTGAAACACTAAAACATCTTGGATGGGTTGATGCAATGCAAGATGAATTGAATCAATTTGATAGAAACAAAGTCTGGACATTAGTTCCTGCACCCTATGGAAAAACCATCATTGGATCAAAATGGATGTTCAGAAATAAAAGATATGAAACTGGAATTGTCATCAAAAACAAGGCAAGACTTGTAGCTCAAGGCTACAATCACCAAGAAGGCATAAACTATGATGAAACCTTTGCTCCCGTTGCAAGACTTGAAGAATTAGGATCTTTCTTGCCTTTGCCACTTACATGAACTTCATATTTTATCAAATGGATGTCAAAAGTGCATTCCTAAATGGTAAACTAAAAGAAGAAGTTTATGTCAAACAACCTCCACATTTTGAGAGCTGTGAGTTCCCCAACCATGTGTGCAAATTGGACAAAGCCCTTTATGGACTTAAACAAGTTCCAAGAGCATGGTATGAAACTCTCTCAACCTATCTCACTAAACACAAGTTTGTAAGATGTAAGATAGACAATACTTTGTTTGTCTATAAAACTCAAACTGATGTGATTTTGGTGTAAATCTATGTTGATGATATTATTTTTGGGTCCACCAGCACAAGACTGTGCAAACAATTTGCAAAACTAATGACTCAAAGATATGAAATGAGCATGATGGGTGTCCTCACCTATTTCTTTGGATTTCAAATTAAACAATCTGAAAGAGGCATTTCAATCAATCAAGAAAAATATGTCAAGGATCTGCTTAAAAAGTATGACAAAAATGGTTCATCAGTCAAGACTCTGATTGTACCCCCTAACAACTTAGGACCTGATCTTAATGGAAAATATGTAAATGAGACTTAGTTTAGAGGTATGATTGGATCACTGATGTATCTGACTGCTAGCAGACCTAACATTCAATTATTGACTTATCTTTTTGCAAGATATCAAACAAATCCTAAAGAATCCCACTTTATTGTTGTCAAGATAATTTTTAGATACCTAAAAGGTACTCTATGTCTTGGTCTATGGTATCCTAAATGTTCAGGTTTTGATCTAAAAAGATACTCTGACTTTGACTATGCTGGATGCAACATGGACAGGAAAAGCACCTCGGGTGCTTGTTAGTTTCTAGGAGGCAAACTTGTATGCTGGAGTGCTAAAAAGCAACAATATGTTGCTATGTCCTCAGGTGAAGCTGATTATGTAGCTGTTGCTGGATGTTGTGCCAACATATTATGGATGAAGAGTCAACTCACTGACTATGACATCATATATGAAAAGGTACCCATATTTTGTGATAACACTAGTGCTATTGCAATCTCAAACAATCTATTGGTGCAGTGAGATTAATCTTCTGTTGATAGCTTTCGATTCCAAGTTGAAAATCGTGCACTCTTTCCCATATCACTGAACTCCTGATGAACACTGATAGAGACCATAGCAATCTTGTATTAGCATAATCCCCCCCCCCCCCCCCCCCCCCCCCCCCCCCCCCCCCCCCCCCCCCCCCCCCCCCCCCCCCCCCCCCATGTACTGATAGTGTAAAATACACATATCCGTTTATACCTAAAAAGGCCCTAAATAACCAAAAACACACTTAAAATGGCAAAGATATACTTGTTTTTGTGTTTTGTGTGTGCAGGTACGGATATATCAAAAATTACAAGAAAACCGTCAAAAACGGGCAAACACGGACACGAGGAACGGAAGAGCACAAAAGAAGCCAAGGATTCAAAGCCAAAGCCAAGAAAAGTCAACTCTTAGTCAACTATGGGTCAACAAAAGTCAAAAACAAAAGGACAAAAACTCCAAAGTTACCAAACAATCCCTCAAGTTTCCAAAAGTTACATAAATGACCCCTAAGCTTAAATGGGCCTTAAACACTTTTAACCATACCCGGATCCAAATTAAACAAAACAACAAAGTCCAAGCCCATTTATCATTACCCGGCCCAAAACCTTAATCCATAACCTTTTTATATAAAGTCCAGGGGCCATTTTTGCCAAATCTAAAAGATATTTATACTAGGACTTTTGCTACGCAAAGACAGGGACTCATTTTGCCACATTCCCAAACTCACACCCCCGTTTTACCCCCTTCAGTTATAAAAAATGGCGCGAAAACCCGTTTCACTATTCACTGTCTCCTACAATTAACCCACGCAGTCAAACAAGGGGCTTTTCTTAATTTAAGGGTGATTTAGACAATTAAGGAGGGTGACCACAAGATGGCAAGGACAAGTTAGTCAAATCAAGCACCCTCATTGGCTCACTAATGCCACGTGAACTCAAAGAAGCACAAGGATTGATGAAATTTACACTGAGTGTACTCTCAAAAGAAGCACAATCAAGTAACCACACGGATGCCACGCTGGCAATCCGTGTGAGTTATCATTTGATCCAACGCCACATTTACTCTCCAATGATTGGATAATCATACGGATATGATTAAATGGAGCGTGGGAAGCAAGTTAGAGCCTAGAACCTTTAGTTGCAGGCTATAAATACTCACACTCCTCACACACAAGAAGAATCCTCTTTTCCCGTTTTAGAGTAGTAGCTTTTAGTTTTAGTTTAATTTTCATTTTTAGCTTAGGTAATTTCCTTTCCACTTATTGTTAACGTTTCTTTAAATTGTAATCACCTTTATCAATGAAATTCAGTTTTTGTCATAAGCTCTTTTAATTTCACTCATAAGCTCTCACTTTTCTTCAAATATTAAGCTACTATTCCATAAGCTACTCTCAAGCTCATTCAAGTCTATAAGCTTAAATTTGAGCTTAGTAAGTCAATTAATTCTACTTAAACCTTAAAACTAGTTAATACCATTAACGTGGATTATTATGCCTTATTGAAGGGAGCTAAACCATGGATAGCTCCCATGACTTTACTAGCTATGTCAAATAGGATTAGCTAAGCTTGTAAATCTCAATTAAGCTTATGATAGTTCTGTTTAGCTGAAGCCTTTGTAAATATTTCCTTTTAAATTACTTGCTCTTTAATATCTACGTTAATTATTGCTTTGATAGTGTAGATTTTGCTTAGTAGCTTAAAACTCTTATCTACTTGCTTATTTCATCTTATATCATCAGTTTTTGCTTATATAGTTTACCCTTTTTAATGTTTTCTGTTTTTTAGCTAATAAATGTGAAGATCATAATTCTCATCATTTTTGAGTCATAATATCATAAAAACCAAAAATATAGTGTAACAACTTAGATCTTAGTCTTTTTAGCTAAATTAGGTTGTAATTGTTTGATTTTATTAAGCTTGTAAAAGCTTCTAGTAATATGGTTTTAAGGTTTTGTTTAATGAATTTCATTATATCAGCTTAATCAAATCTGTCAAGTTTTAGAAAGGAGTGTTCGGATTTAGCTTGTTTGACCTAAAAAAGTCAAAAGTAACTTGTGTTTTAATTTTTGATAGTTAGATCATCATATTTCTTTAGGTTTTGAGTTAATTTGAAGGATTAGATTTAGCTTAAATTCAGTTTATGGCTTATCAAATTGTTGCCAGCACCAGGGTACTTTTACCCCTTTCCTTTTGCTTAGTAAAAATTTGATCCAAGCCTTCCTAGGCTTGATATGGTTTGGCTAGGTGTTCTATCACACTTATTAGAGCAGAGTGTATCAGGTTACCCCCAAAAAGAGGTAACCTGCAACGTTTTGTGTTGGGCATTTGACCAATTGCATCAGATAGGCCACTGCAGTCTTAAACTGCAGTGGATTTTGATCTAAAATTTGAGCTAGTTATAATAGGATTTAATAGCTTAAACTCAGTAGGCTTATAGTTTATATCTTAGATTAGCTAGATTAAAACTTATTTTTAGAATTCCAGCTTATTTACTAAGGCATTTTAGCTTTTAGATTTCATATAAATTCTTAAAAAACCAAAAACAGTAGTGTCTAGTAACTAGTTTCTAAATTTAGATTTCTAGCTTTTAGGACTTGATTTTATGATTTGGATTATTAGCTTATAGATAGGCAATTAAGTTTTTAAAAGCTTAGCCTCTGAGCCTCTGAAATAGCTTATTGTGCTTTTTAGCTTAAGGTATTTTTGAGATTTTTGAGTTTTATTCCTGAGTTTGCTGTTTTCAATTCTAGATTTAGAAGTCTTGTAGTAATTTTAGCTTAAGTAGCTTGTGAGATTAAGCTTCTGCATTTAATAGGGATTCTAGAACAGCTTTTACTTTTGAATTTGAGCTTATAATGAAGTCTGTGCAAGTATTTTAGTGTAAATAAGTTTTTAAGCCTTTTAAAGGCTACTTTCTGTAGCAGCTATCTTTAAAAGCTCTTAGAGAGCTTATTTTTGAGTTTGAGCTTAAGCTCTTTTTATTAAAAGTGCTTAGAATAGTGTCCTTAATAAGTACTAGCTTTTAGTTTGCAAAAATAAAAAAATTGCAAAAAAGGTGTTAGCCAACCTCGAACCCACGACCTCCCTCTCACAACACCACAGCCTTAACACTTGTGCTACAATAGCTCATCCAACCTCTTCTCCATTCATTTAATTAATAAACCCTTTTTCATTTCCTTTTACTTAAAAAAGCTGTAGCTTCTTAGTGCTTATTAGGAGCTTATTTGATAAGCTTAGGGTTAGTGGTCCCTTTTATTAAAATTGCTTAATTTTGTGTCCTCTTTAAGCCCTAGTATTTAGTTTTTCATAAAAGTTAAAAAATTAAAAAAAAAGTACAAAAAGGGGTGTGCCAAGTTCGAACCTGAGACCTCACCTAAACAAACCACACGTCTTACCACTGCCCTTGGGACTTTTCACTTGTCATAGCTTGCAACATTTATTTGTTAACCACACTTTCTTTTCTTATTTTACTAATAAGCCGTAGCCTTGTAAGGCTTAATTAGAGCTTATTCTTTAAGCTGGGTTTTTCCTTTTATTTTTCATAGGATCTTAGTTTCATTTTAGAATTGTCCTGATTTTTTTTCATAATTTTTCATTAAGACTTGTATTTTTTATAATTTTTCTTGTATTTTAAATTTCGAAAAGCATTTAAAAATAGAAAAAAGTTTCAAAAATAATCAAAAAAATGTTTTTCTTTTTCTTAAAATTTTCTTTTGTCCTAATTTAGGTTTAGAAATTTAGTTTGAATTTTTAGGAGTTAAATTTAGTGTATTTGCTTATTTGTCGCTTTTAATTGCTCCCGTTAATTTGTTTAAGTGTTTAATAGCTTTTAATTGTTCATTTTAATTGTTGCTTTTAATTAGTAGTTATAGAAACTCCAAAATATCTTTTCTCTCATTCAAATCAAAATCCGAGCTAAAACGTGGTCTCAATTTCACAAGTCGTTGGGGAAACGACCCGGGTGATCATACTTCCCGGTTAAATATACGTATTATATATTGTATTATATATATTTTTGAGAGTGAATTTTATCAAGGGTAACTTGGTAATTTTCTTAATTGCTCTTTGGAATATTATTATTATAGTATATTTTACAAGTGTATATAAAACACACAATCAGATGTCATCAAATATCCCCCACTTGAATCCTACTTGTCCTTAAGTAGACTTTAGAAAATTTATGAAAATGTATCCTAATCGTAGTCAATGATTTTTCATTTAAGCATTTATTTGTTCAATTACAAGTACACAACAAAACACCTCACGAAATAGGAAAATGAAAACTCTCAATTCGCTCAACTAATCTATGTTGTAACATTTAACTAATTCGCTCAACTGTTCGGTCGTGACGAGTATTCTATCATAGGCTTGGCAAGAATACACATCTCCACCACTAAAGCTAAGGAGTAGCAAGTTTTATAAAAGTAAATTAGGGTTTTAAAGGTTTAATTGGTTTGATCACTCTTTCTAATCTCTATCAATACCAATATTCCAGAAAAGGTGAAAACACCACACATACACACCCATAACGATGGGATAGACACATATGACTGCATTTGAACCTTAACTCGAATAAGCCAAAGAATAGGACTAGTAGTATTTACCAAAAGTCGTAAACCAGCAGGGGCGACAAACCACCTATACACATCCATAACGATGGAATAGACATACATGATTGCATTCAATTCCTCCACTCGAGTAAAATCAAGGGTTAGGACGAAGAGTGATATAACATATGGATCTTCTAATCCTTTATTCAAAAGTAATAAACTAACAAGGCGGACCATACACATCCATAACGATGAAATAAATACATGTAATTGCTTGCATTCTCATTCGAGTAAGACCTAAGGTTACAGATTAGGTAAGGGAAAATAATTGGTGTTAAATAAAAAGAACAAAACAAATATATTAAGTCAAACAAATAAGGAACAGTGTTGCTAGTTACTTTCCTGACCATCCCCATGAAAAAGACACAAAATCATAGACATACATATCTTGATCATAGATCAACAAAAACACCCTTAGTTGGCGTTCCCATAACGGTCAACTTCCAATCATCAATAATATACATACTTTACAACATTAGTGGTGATATCTACCACTTGATACATGAAAATACATAGTTGGTTTATAATTGCGACCAACTAGAAATAATATACAACATAAGTTTACATCGTTGGTTTATAAAACGTACCAACAAATAATCGATCCTCCAAATAATAATATCAGTTAAGCTTAGACGAACCGATTCTCTCACAAACCTTGTTTTTTTTCTTCTCTCCCAGTCTTTTTTTCTATTTTTCTATTTTTTTGATTTTTTTTACTAACTAATACTGAAAAACAAACCACGGTGTAAAATTTCACCACTTCACGAATACAATAAATCTGGATAATTAATATTCAAACATACTAGTGAAAGTAGTAAACACACTAAAATAAAAAAACTACTACTTTCATATTTTATCATTTCATTGTGCAATTTCCTGACCTAACCATGGATAGAAAATCAACACGTGCCCAATTGCATTGTGCAATTCCCAACCTTACCAGAGATAGAATAATATGGCTTGTAATAGGAAGTACAATACTTTACACAAAAGCAACAAGCAACCGATTAAGGGATTAATCTAATAGGGTAGGCTAAGGTGTAAAGGTGTAACGAAACAAAAATTTGGTGTAAGAAAAGAATGGAATGGCTCAACAGGTTTTTCTAGAGGTATCTTACTCTAAAATGAGAGTAAACAAATGGTTTATACGGGGGGTTAACTTACCAGTGTAGTTAGTTAATATCACAACATGTATAGGCTTTTTGGTGTAATCCTAGAAATTTACTAGTTTAAAAATGTCACTCCATCTATTAAAAATAGTGCTTATTATTATAGTCTCGAGTAGATATACCAAGCCAAGTTTTAAAGTTAACAACATCACCGGCACACTCATATTTTTATGAAATTTAGGAAAAACTATTAGGAATAGATCAAGGCTAAATTCTCAAAATATCTAACAGGGTTATGTGTGCGGGTTATGTAACTAATAATTTCACAAAAAATATGCTAAATTATTTTTATTTTGATATAAGTTAGGCATATTGATGTAAAAATATGGATAAGTAAGCGTTCTCATTCTCCTCCCCCCACTTAAAATATACAACGACCTCGTTGTATAAATGTAATATTAAAAACGGGAGATTAAAAGAATTAGAACGAGAAACTCCCGTGGTATTTACTTGGTATGATCCTCCATGTTGCGTTTATGAGTAAGATTGTGTGTTGTAAATGCGTTCTGTTAGGAAAATATTGTAAACAGACTTAATACTGTTAGTATTAAAGTTAAGTCTGTTAGTTATAGTTAGTACTGATAGCTAAATAGTTAGTACTGTTAGTTTAGTAGTTAAGTCTGGTAGAGCAAGTTAAGTCTGCCAGCATTAACTTAAGTCTGACAGTATTAAAGTTAATACTGTTTGACCAGACAGTTAAGTCTGTTGTAATTATAGTAATAGTTATCAATTAGCGTTAATCTAGGAAGAGATAAGCATTATCTCTTAACGCGTTTAGGGTTCCTTAAGCTTATAAAAGGAACGTAGTAATAGTATTGTAAAGATATCGGTTGATTGAGTATTCACAATCAAATAGTAATAGTAATAGCAAATTCTAGTATTTGTTCTTGTGTTCATCTTGGTATAGATATTGATATTCCGCGTCAATATTTATATTCACAGTTATTGTCTCTCATAGTATCTTTGGATTTATTCAAAGGACTATAAGTCGTTTAAGGCTCATTGAGATCCTGTTGATAAGGACCTACAGACTTTACTTAAGGGAAGTAGTATCAATATATGGTATACCAGTATCAATCATCTCCGATCATGATAGCCATTTTACTTCAAGAGTTTGGCAATCTTTGCTGAAGGCATTGGGTACACAGTTGGACATGAGTACCGCTTATCATCCTCAGACCGATGGTCAAAGTGAAAGGACCATCCAGACATTAGAGGATATGTTGAGAGCCTGTGTAATCGATTTCGGGAATGGTTAGGACAATCACTTACCCCATGTAGAATTTTCGTACAACAACAGTTATCACACGAGCATTAAAGTTGCACCGTTTGAAGCACTTTACAGTAGAAAGTGTCGTTCACCTGTTTGTTAGGCTGAAGTTGGAGAAGCGCAACTCACCGGACCAGAGATTATCTACGAGACTATGGAGAAGATCTTTAAGATTAGAGATCGCATGTAAGCGGCGTGCGATCGACAAAAGAGCTACGCTGACAAGAGGCGCATGCCCCTTGAATTTGAAGTTGGAGATAAGGTTATGCTCAAGGTCACACCCTGGAAAGGTGTAGTTCGATTTAGAAAACATGGAAAGTTAAACCCTCGTTATATTGGACCCTTTCTAATCATAGAAAGGATTGGCCCAGTAGCTTACCGATTGGAATTGCCCCAGAAGCTTAGTAGAGTATACAATGTGTTCCACGTCTGCAACTTAAAGAAATGTTTGTCCGATGACACACTCGTTATTCCCTTGAAGGAAATTCAACTCGACGACAAACTAAATATCGTTGAAGAACCCGTAGAGATTATGGACTGTGAGGTCAAGCAACTCAAATGAAGCCGTATACCTATCGTTAAAGTCCGTTAGAATGCATGTAGAGGTCCATAATACATGTGGGAATGTGAGGACCAGTTCAAGAGCAAATACCCTCAGTTGTTCGCGAACCCACAATCTCCTACAACGTCTTGATTTCGGGACGAAATCTTCTAACCAGGGGAGACTGTGACACTCTGTAAAATTCAGATTTCTCCTTTTACTTAAGTAAAATTATGTACCGCAAAATTTGAAAAATTTACCGTTAATCTCAAAAGAAAGTTATTCAATGAACGACATGCATTACTTCGTGTTATAGAAAGTCTAAATAGCACGCGAATATCACTATTATTGCTTTTGCGTCTAAAAAGATATTTTAGAACTTATAGCGATAAAACCATATTTATTTCACATTTGGTGAAACGAAGTCATCTACTTATATTATTTTTATGAAACCGCATATACTCAAACAAATACCCATGCCCACGTCAATATCCAAAGTTCTTCTTCATAAAGACTCCATCTTGGTACACTGTCCATCTCAAAAATTTGATATGTAAATTAAAAGATATGGCAACCTGTGACCAAATTCAAAATATGTAAAATAAAACACCATCATGTATATTTCTTACATGACTACCCTACCTATTCCTTCCTTTTTCAAACTCCTCATGCCAAGTTACGTTTCAATATCTGATTCAAGATTTAAAAGTCAAGAATAGTAGGTATTCCCAATAGTATTAGGAAGTACCAATGATAACCAATAGTATTAGAAACTATCACTATTGTCCAATAGTGTGTGTAATATCACTTCACATACATTTGAAAGTTCCAGTAACCAAGCTAGTATTTTGTGTATAAATAAGAACCATGCATGTACACTTCTAGCACAACTAAATTTTTAAAACAAGAAGTAAACAATATGGTTAGAGTTAGGGTTTTTCGTTGGGTTCAAGAGCCTAGAGACGCCGAGATTAAAAGGGATAGTAACCTCGGTAAGGCGCCCTCGTAACTTAACGTTTATCATCATTGTGTCGTTTACCTGGTAGTCTAACGAATCTCATCTATGCATGGCAAGTACACGACCCATGCATGGTCCTTATATTCGTGTACATTCCAAGCCTCTCGACGTAACATACATGCAATATTGATGCGTAGAAACAACTAGTGTAAACCACACCGTTCGTAAGAACGAATAACGAACCAAGAGATTTTATAAAAACTCTAAACATATACGTGATTATAAACGTTGGCTCACAATGGGACGTACGGATACAAGGGTTATACAAAAAATTGCATAGGAACCTTACGTGGTAACCTTGGTACGTCACCTTGGGCTTAACTAGTTGACATATGACGAGCCACAGCGAGCCATTGGCTCACTGTTGGAATGTCATAGCCCTAAAGAACCTCAGCAAAGTGTGCTCGTTCGTTCGTATCAAGACTTCGTAATGCACCCCAATGCATGCCAACAAGCCATAACAGGCTGCTGCCTTGTCGTGGCTGTTGGGCTGCAAAGGACATAACAATGACCTTGTGCCTCGAATAATTATCGACCTTGTGGCTAAGCATTTGAGTCGGGATCATGCGAGTTAAATGGAAGAACTAGTTGTGAGTTACTTGTGGGGAAGAAGAAACCACAACAGTGGTACCAAACCCACTGTTGGGCTCGACAGAAAACAAGAAAAAGAAACTAGGAGTAGGCCATGTGGTTTTTGTATTATATAGAAATAATGCATGGGATAATTTCTAAATCTTGCATGCACTTTCACTTTGACAAAAGATGTATTAAAACATGCAAGGTTTTCTCTTTCGAGTCCTTTGGGTCGTTCCATGCCGAGACCCAATGAGTCGATACACTAGCAACAAAACAATACTATTACGAAAAGGTAGAAAAGTTATAAACGAAGATTTTCAATGAACTAAGAATAATAACGACGAATTTAAATTATAAACGTAAAACTATTAAAACTGGTAGGGTAAATGTTAATACTGGTCATGGAAATGTTTAGTTCTGGTAGTGTGCATGTTAATTCTGGCACTCAAATTTAAGTTGGTAGTTCTTTGATTTAATACTGGTCATGGAAATGTTAGTTCTGTTAGTTCTGCTGGCACTCAATTTAAGTCTGGTGCTTCTAGATTTAATACTGGCAAGCAACATGTTAATTCTGGTAGTATGCCTGTTAATTCTGGCACTCAATTTAAGTCTGGTGCTTCTAGATTTAATTTGGCAACCAACATGTTAGTTAATAGGTAGAGTAAATAGACCTTAGTAGCAAAATACAAGCCCTAAACTTCTCAGGTGAATCTTAACAGTCCAAAGAAATGTTTTTCAAAACAAAGGTCACCAGTAAATAGACACTTTTCAAGGCATACAGCTACAGTCACAAATATATATGATGTTAAGGGCAAATATGGGCACTGCTGTTAAGACCTTGCAGGTTGTGACTTGGAGGAAAGCAATACCTCTCTCCAAAATCAATGGTGGACCAACCCCTGATTCAACTGTAAATGTTTCTAGAGGTCCACAAGGCAGACCCAAGCCTGTGAAGGCCTGGGTCTCAAAGAGAAAAACTATCTCTTTTTGATTGTGCAGGATCATCCACTAAAGCATTATGGAGCATGAGGTATTTTTGATAGTGGATGTTCTGGGCACATAACTGGTAACAGGGCCCATATTGAAAATTATCAAGAACTTTCCAAGAGGGATCGTTTCTTTTGGAGGAAAAGGAAGTAAAGGAAGTAATTCAGTGGAAAAGGTTCTATTAGTTAGGCATTTAGTTTTTGTGTTTGGCTTTTGTGAAAGAACTTGGACACTTTATTTCATTCTCCATATCTCAGATATGAGATAAAAAGTAATTGTACTTCTTTTTACTGAAAAAAGAGTGTTATGTGGTTGTCCTCTTCACTTCAAGTTGCCATGATGCAAGTCAGGTCCTTCTTAAAGTCCTAGGCAACACAACATGTATACTTTTGTATGTAAAATTTGATTCTTCAAAAGGATACACTATGTGTTATTAGCAAAAGCCTCATCTAATGAAGCAAATTATGGCACAGGAGGTTAGGTCACTTAATTCAAAACACAATAAAAAACTTGTAAGGATAATCTAAGTTTAGAAGGGTTTACCTTCCAAGAGTTTCAAAATGACCGCACTATGTGTTGCTTTGTCAGAAGGGAAAGCACCACAAGGCCTCTGTAAGGCCAAGATTGACAGGATATTGTGGACCACCCATTACAAACCCTTGATATAGGACTTATTTGGGACCTACCTCAGTGAGGTGTATCAACCATTCTAGTTATTTTTGTGATTACTGATGACTACTAAAGATTTGTTGGGTATTCTTTTCTAGCAAAAAGGATGAGATATGATTATCCTTAAGACATTTACAGCAGATAGAAAAACCACTTAACAATAAGAAAAAATCATTAGTGATCAAGATTAATGGGACAGTGTTTAAAAAAAACAGGGTTATGCTGAGTTCTGTGGGGAAAAGGGTTATAAAACTGGAGTTTTTTTAGTAATGCAAGAAACTCCTCAGCAAAATGAGGGTTGTGGAGAGAATGAATAGGGACCATTTATAGAGCTGCTAGGACTATGTAGGTGACTCACACTTAACCTTAACCACTTTTTGGGCAGAAGCAGTTAATACTGCTTGCTATACCTTAAACAGGCTAAAAGAGTGACCAAGCCTCAAAACAGAACTCCTTATGCGCTTTTGTTAGTTTGGCCACAAACCATCACTTAGCTACATAAGACCATTTGGGTGCCATGTTTACAATTCTCATACTCTTTAGCCCATAGGAATAGTTTGATGGAAATCTGGCTGATTGAGGGTTTTCTTGTTGGTTACTCTGTGAACAGTAAAGCCTTTAGGGTGTATAATTTAGTAACCAAAAGAGTTGAAGTAAACCTTCATGTCAACTTTCTTGAGGAAAAACCCAATGTACAGGGAATAGGGCATAGGTGGATGTTTGACTTAGACTATCTTACAGACTCTATGAACTATATACCTGTTTCTTTGCAAAATCAAGCTAACCCTGCAGGTTCAAAGGAGGTCATTGATATTGATGTGCAGACTGAGGAGGATGCAGACCTGATGGTGGTTTCTTCTACTGAAGCAACTAGAAAAGCAGCTGTTTCTGAAAAGATTGCTACAAAGAAGACTCATTCCCCAACGAAGTCATCTTCTACACCAATATCCAAGTCTGCTGATGACATTATGACCTTTAGAAAAGAGTTGGATGCTCTTTGCTTGAACGCAGTTTAGATAGAGATAATTCAGCAAGAGCAATAAAAGAATATATCAAGTTCTAGCAGAGTTAATAGTTATAATTAAGAGCACTTAGTAGCACTAAACTTATAAGTGCATATCATAGCACTTGAAGATTAGCACTTAGGACGAAAGAAGAGAGAAAAGAATAGTAGGAAGAGAAACCTGCCTCAATAACAGCACCTACCGTACTAATCCTATTAATATGGTCGTGATAATCTTAATTATAGTTTTGAGGAAGTTAAATTCTGCAATTTTGAAAAGCTAACTCTCCTAGTGCTGATCATGATGAAGAGGTCTTCTCTGATGCAGATGATGATGAGATGCCTGAAATAAGGATTTATGATAAATCAAATGAAGGTATCTTTGAAAAGGCTTCTTATGATGATGATGGGATTATTACTGATTTCAACAATCTACCAGATGAGGTAGATGTCAGTACAAACCACACTCTGAGGATTAACAATGCTCATCCTCAAAGTCAAATCCTTGGAGATCCCAATACACCTGTTCAGACTAGAAGCTCTCTCAAGAAGATCACTGCAGCTCATGCTCTAGTAAGCCACCTACAAGCACAGCAAAGAAGCAATCATAAAGATCATCAACATTGTCTTTTTGCTTGCTTTTCTATCTCAATTGAACAAGGAAAAATCAACAGAAGCCTTGAAGATGAAAGCTGGGTGGAAGCTATGCAGGAAGAAACTGTGCAGTTCAAGCTTCAACAAGTATGGGTCTTGGTGGATCTACCCCATGGTGCTAAAGTGATAGGAACCAAATGGGTATACAGGAACAAGAAGGATGAGAGAGGAGTAGTTGTCAGAAACAAAGCAAGGCTAGTAGCTCAAGGTCATAGACAAGAAGAAGGGATTGACTATGATGAGGTTTTTGCCCCTGTAGCAAGAATAGAAGCTATCAGGTTGTTTTTGGCCTTTGCCTCATTCATGGGGTTCATAGTCTATCAAATGGATGTTAAAAGTGCTTTTTTTGTATGCATATTGATGAAGAGGTTTATGTCTCACAACCTCCTGGTTTTGTTGATCCTGATCATCCTACAAAGGTTTATAAGGTGGTCAAAGCTTTGTATGGATTGCACCAAGCCCCTAGAGCTTGGTATGCTACTTTGTCAACATTCCTAGAGAAGCATGGATACAAGAGGGGAACCATTGACAAGACTTTATTCATTAGAAGAAACAAAAAGGATATCATGTTGGTTCAAGTGTATGTTGATGATATCATTTTTGGGTCTACAACATAGTCGTTGTGTAATGAGTTTGAGCTTTGATGCAAAGCAGATTTTCAAGATGAGTTCCATGGGTGAATCTTATCATTTCTTTTTAGGTCTTCAAGTCAAGCAGAACAAGGAAGGCTTCTTAATATCTCCAAGGACAAGTATGTAGCTGCGGATACTCAAGAATTTGATTCTTGTGAATGTCAAAGCTGCCTCCCATCACTCCCATGGAGATAAGTTAACTTTGACAAAGGATGAGAAAGCTTGATGATAGATGTACACCTTGTCCAGATTATGGATAGGTTTCCCTCTGTACCTTAATGCTTTAGACTGATTTTATGTATGCAGATGTGTTTGTTCACGTTTTCAGGTTACTCCAAAGACTTCTCATCTCAATGCTGTCAAGAGGATCTTCAAGGTACCTCAAGGGCAACAACTTGGGATTATGGGTTTTATACTAAGGGAATAACCCTTCCTTTGATTTAGAAGCTTTCTCAGATAGTGACTATGGTGGTTCCAATCTTGACAGGAAATCCACAACAGGTGGTTGTCAATTTCTTGGTCAAAGACTTTATCATGGGCAATGTAAGAACAGACTATTGTTAGCCACTTCATACAACGAAAGCCTGAAAATGTAGCTGCTGCAAACTGCTTTAATGGACAAGGTGTTATGGGTTCAAATCAATTGTTGGACTATGGTTTCAACTTCATGAATACCAAAATCCAATTGAATACAAGAATGCACAATATGCATTGTGAGAAAAAACCCAGTCTCTATTCCCTAAGACCAAAACACATGAGATTCGTCACCACTTCATCAGAGATTGTTATGGAAGAAAGTCATAAGTGTGGAAGAAATTCACACAGAATTAAATTGTAGCTGACTTGTTGACAAACCCATTTTGATGGACCACTAGTTTAATTACTTGGGGTTTAGATTGGTATGATCAACCCATAGCAACATTTAAGGGGAGGATTAGTTGTAATAGTTTGTTAATTATGGTAGTTAAGTCATATTAATTCTGTTAGTTAGTAACTTTTAATCCTGGTAGTTAAGTTTAGGTTACTTCTGGTAGTATGTCATATTAATCCTGGTAGGTTAATACTGGTAGTTAAGTAGAGTTAATACAGGTAGTTAGCCTTTCATTTGTTAATTCTGGTTGAAAAAGGGTTAATTGGGTTGACTCTCAAATAATTATGTTTGATACCAAATTAAGTCTGGGAGTGTAACCTGGTTACCCCACCCCCCATGTTAATACTGGCTAGGTTTATTGTTAAGGTGTTGCGGATGGAATTGACTTTTTCTGCTTAAGTACTGTTTAAATGTAACCGTTGGAGACTTTTACGGCGAAATAGTAGTCTCACAGAGTAGCTATATATAGATAAAGTTTGATTTCTCTTTCATACTTTTCTTTTATTGCTATCTTCTTTTCTACAATTACCTCTCTAACAAAAATAGTCAAGCGTTCTGCTACCAGTATCTACACTTTCATTCACTCAATACCTGAGTTCTTAAGACGGTTGTCCAATGGTCTCAATTTATAATTATTGTGACTAAACACAATCATGTGGGGTTTTTTGCGCGAAGCCTAACGAGTGTGCAGGGTTTGCTGAGATAGTTGGATTTTCTTTGGAGGTTCCAAACTCAGGGTATGATTTAACTGCTAATCCAACTATCTTGATTTCACTTGTGAATGAAAACAATTTTTGGCAGAGTGCTTATTGCTGAAGGAGAGTTTTACTAAAGAGGATGGGTATCTTTAAAATTAGTGCAACAATTGATACATAGGTTAACAATCTCTAAAGCAGGCAATTAGGGCATTTCAATTCAATTAGTGAGCCAACAGGAATTACAATGTTGCCTAATGATGACCTTTTTGCGGGTATGGGACAAATAGGGTATCCTACTGATGGAACTTTTACCTTTTGGAAAAGTTTCTTTACACCCCAATGGCGATATTTAGTCCACCATATTTTTGCAATAAAACTGTATAAGCTCTTAATAAAAGTGGTTGGATGGGATCAATTTTGGTAGCAATATTGCTACTGCGTTGATCTGTCTATCCACTTGGTAGTTTAGTTTATAATTTTTCAAAATCATTTTTGATCGGTTGATGGCCCATTTTGAAGAACAAGAAAAAGTTTTTGATGTATCCAGTTTTTACAAATATTTGGAAATATTCAAACAGAAAACATACACCCTTATCTAGCTGTGAGCTTGACAACAAAGATATTTTGGGGAATATGAAAAAGGGGTTTCAAGGGGCACCACGACTTTATTTGCCTTCCATTTGCTTGTTGCTACTAACCATATGCAGGACGAAGGAACATGCTACTCAAGCTCATCCCATACCATTTCCTCCACCTCCACATTTTCCATACACAAAACACCAACTCCTATCCCAACATCTACATCTCCACCTCTACCTATTCCATCACAAACACCAACACCTATCCCAACATCTACATCTCCACCTCCACCTATTCCATCATCAACACCAACACCTATTCCAACACCAACATCACCACCACCACCACCTGAGAATGAACCCACCACAGATGAGTACCTCTATGAGAAGCACTCTCCTGTCCACCATCACTTCTCACCCTCACAAGAACAGGCTCCAAGTCGAATGCATATGGATGATTTGCTTTACACAGTTCCCAAGTTAATTTCAGAATTAGATAGCTCCCCCCTGTGACATTGGATCTCAAACAGACCAAGCTAACCTTGGGAAATTGGCAATAGTTGAAGCTAGTCAAGATGGTGATGGAAATGGAAGGGTTCTAAAGAGGAGGAATTTAGTTTTGACAGAATAGAGGATGAAGAGAACTGAGGCTCAGGGGAGAGGAAAGGTTTAGCTTGATCCTCAAGATTCTTCAATATAAGACTGGTTACTCCTCCTACAACAAAGGACATGCTTAGGGAGGAACAAGAGGAAGATATAAGCCTAAACACTCTTGAAGCAGCCAAAACTCTCTCAAAGGTTGCCTCTTTAAAGTCAAGGTCCATTGACAAAGGAAGGAGGTACAAGAGAAGAAAAGAGACTAAAGGTAAGAAAGTAGTCTCAAGCTTGGACTTTCAGGAAGATAATACTGGTGCTGAAAAGATTAATGCTGCTAGTATTGAAGTTAATACTGCTAGTAAAGTTAATACTGGTAGTATTGAACTTAATACTGTTATTGAGCAAGACAGTACTGCTGGTGAAATTAAGGACAAAGAGAAAGGAAAGTCTTCTGCTCAGTAAAGGAAAACTTCCAAAGAAGACAATCAGGAAACAAATTCTTTCAAGAAGAAGCTATATGCCTTGCAGAAGCAATAAGATTGGATTCCTTACAAAGAGAAGAGGAGGCAAGCAAACTACATTTGGATGCGTTCTGCACAAAGGGATTGCAGAAGAAGAAGAGTTGAGCTGAGCAACAGAAGAAAAGAACAAGCTCAAGTACCAATTTGAGGGCTACAGCATTATACAATATGAGGATTGGGGATTTGGATAGAGCAAAAACTTTGAGCCAATGCAGAAGTTATCAAAGAGCGATGCTTGGAAGTAACACTTCATGGAGATATTTTGTAAGAAGATGGTGGATCTTGTGAATCAAAGAAAGAAGTTTTTTGCTGAAGAAAGAGCCAAAGCTAAAAGGAACAAGCCCATGACCCAATCACAGCTAAAGACTTACATGATGAACTACTTAAAGAATCAAGGGTCATGGAAGTTAAATCAGCTAAGGAAGTTGTGTTTTGAAGAGAAGTCAAGAAGTGTTTGACAATTTGTAAAACAGATTGGTCTTTTGCTCCATAAGTTTTGATCCATCTAAGATAGCTAAAAGATTTGGTGAAGAGCTTCAAACAAAGACTCCAAAGAGAATGAAAGAAGACAAAGATGATGAAGCAAAAGATGATGAACCAACAAAGAAGTTTTAGAAAGAGAAGAAAAAGATAGCTAGGAAAGGTATGCATACAAGTGTGGATAAGAATGTCTTGAAGATTTCAGGATAAGATTGATGAGCAAGAGAGACTAACAAAGGTCTGAAATCCTTTGAATCCTGTTCCTGTAGCCATGAAAACACCTAGTGTAGCTACTTATAAGATTATTAAACAAGGAGAAAAAGGAGTATACCAAATTGTTAGAGCTGATGGAACAGATATAGTATACATTAATTTTGGAGCTGTGTTAAAGTCTATATCTAGGGATGACCTTACTGAGTTGTACAGGATAGTAATGAATAGATATGGTTTGGATGGGCCTGAGGATAAGTTAGAGAAGGGATTCTGGAAATGTTTAAGAATTATGTTTGAAGAACCTCTAAGCACAGATTCTATATGGAGTGAGATAGAACAACAAAAGATTTGGGTATGTTGGAGAGATACTATAATACTAGTAGGGTACTTTGTTTGAAAATTTTAGAATCTGATGGATGTTTTACTTGTTGTCTGATAGAATATCTACTTTCTGCTCGAGAGGTAGGTAAAACATGTGAAAATGATGCTTTTGGATGGAAATGATGAATGAAAGTTGCTATAGATTGTTAAAAATGATGGAAAAACAAAACAGGCATTAGAAAGTAATGAAATGTGGGGGGGTTTTTATTAGGGTTGAAAGGCCTAGGATAGAGTTGAGAAGGAAACACTGGTGAAGGTGCTATGCACTAGCACAACAAATTTGGTTATCACCTTCACCCATTGTTCTAAACACAATAAGATGGGCTAGTCCAGAGCAAACGGCTCTCTTGGTAAAGACTTTCAAATTCCGTTCTATGGTTGACAACATGCAAATAAGTTGTGTTGGTCTTCAACTCACCATATTTCTGTTAAAGTGATGAGTTGGGACTTAGCCCCCAAGTTCATGGCTTGTGGTAAGGCTGTGGAAAAAACCATAAACTAGTCATAAGATTATGGCTTATGGTAAAGACTTGCAAATCCATATTAGTGGTTGACAATTCTACCAAAAATTGTTATGGTATTCAATGCACATAGTATTTATACTTGAGCATGGATACTCCAGAGCAACGGATAGTGGTAAAGAGTTATCAAAGTCCATTTATAGCTGATCTTTGCTTAAAATCATATGGTTATCAACTTGTAAACCATGGTCTTACAAACCTAACATTGACTAGTCATAGCAAACGGTCCATGGTAAGATCACAACAAATTCCGTTTATGGCTGTGGTTGTTTGCCAAATACTATATTTTTGTTGTAAGTCAAAGATGGAGTGCTATGAAGACTAGTTGCTGTCAAGATTTGAAGAGTTAAAGATTGATTATTTTGAAGACAGTAGTTCAAGACAATCCTCTAAAGCCCAAAGTGAAGCCAAAGTACGAAGAAACTTGAAGTTCATGAATGAAGATCAAGTTAGGGGAGGATTGTTAGGAAAATATTGTAAACAGATCTTAATAATGTTAGTATTAATGTTAAGTTGTTGTAGTTATAATTATTATGATAGAAATAGTTAGTACTGTTAGTATAGAGTTAATGTCTGGTAGAGAAGGTTAAGTCAGCCAGCATTAAACTTAAGTCTGACAGTATTAAAGTTAATACTGTTTCACCAGACAGTTAAGTCTGTTGTAGTTATAGTAATAGTTATCAATTAGCGTTAATCTAGGAAGAGATAAACATTATCTCTTAACGCGTTTAGGGTTCCTTAAGCCTATAAAAGGAACATAGAATAGTATTGTAAAAAATATATATGAGTTGATTGAGAATTCACAATCAAATAGTAATAGTAATAGCAAGTTTAGTATTTCGTTCTTGTGTTCATCTTGGTATAGACATTGATATTCCGCGTCAATATCTATATTCACTGTTATTGTCTCTCATAGTATCTTTAGATTTATTCAAAGGACTATAAGTCGTTTAAGGCTTATTGAGATCCTGTTTATAAGGACCTACACGTTCAAATACCAGCATGACTACAACACACATAAAATTTTAGAAAATAAGCATTCTACCAAATTCATCTTTTCGTTTAGAAGGTCCTGTTTTAAAACATAAGAAAACAATTGCAAATTCTATCTCTGTGTATTCGGTGGTTAGAAATCAAAAATAAAAACTGTACAGGAAGTCAATACGCCATATTCGTAAACCAAGATACGCCGTATTAAGACCTGTAAAAAGTATATGAAACGGATCAGTCACCTAATACGATGTATTCATTTATTGAATACGCCGTATAGACTGAACTGATAATAAAGTTTAAAAGTGCAGAAAATTAAAGACGGGATAACGTACAGATAGTCAATACGTCGTATCCATTGAGGTTGGATACGTTGTATTGGCAGTCTGGGAAGATAGACTTGATAAAAAAAGTAAAATCCATTTTGGGTTGTCTCCCGGCAAGCACTTTTGTTTACAGTAAAGTCTTTAAGTTATACTTGTCTTCAGCTTCTTCAATTGGTCCTTGAAACGAACCATCCCTCGTCCTTCTTGCGAAAAATGTCATAGTAGACTTGAGAAACATTTTTTTCGATTCGGTCCCAAATTTCATATTTATATTCCGTGATTGCGACACATTCCTCCGCTAGCCCGAATGAATATTTAACTACCTCAAACTTCTTCGTTTTACATGTTGGTGGTTTCACGTAGGGAACTCCAAGTTGCTTTCATCTTCTTTCTTTTGATCTTTCTTCATCTTCGTTAACATAGTAAGGAGGGTATTTTTGAATCGAGTAGTCTTCTAAATAACCGATGTCATCATCGTCATCTCCCATAAGCCCGTGTTTATCAAACCATCCTTGTTCCTCTCCAGTTTTACAATGATCCATAACTATTTGACAAACGTTATTGTAAGTGTTTTGATTAGAGGAGGCATCAGTTCTAATGTAAGTAGTGTGCTCATAATCCTTCCATTCGTCAACAGGCGAATCATGGTCCCACTTATCGTCACTCGATTCTTCCATCATATTCATCGATTCTTCCAAAATTCTTTTATTAATCAAAGCTTCCTCCTTTAATTCACTATTTTCAATCGTATCGTATCATTCATAATCTTCATAGCGAATTGAATTCCCCTCACGAATAAATCCAGGTAAGTCTCCAGTGTTGCAATATCCATCCTTCTTTCAATTACAAGTAGTCTATTTAGCAATCCTATTTTTGAAACGTAGTGGTTTGCATTCATGATTGATATTATCAATAGGTTCACTCCATGCTTCATCATCTGTCCATGGATTTTCATTGACCCATGGTATACCTTTGTTCCACTCGTAGATCCAATCATCTTTATATTCCTTATAGTTCTTAAATCCAGGTATATCTTTAGTAAGCACATCAACGTCAATTTAAGAAAGATAGTTGAACTCCTTCAATGCTTGACATGGATGTGTGTCAAAATTGAATAAATCAGTGTCGATCCTAAAGATTTGAGTAACCTCATTTTCTTTAATTAAGTTATCATCTCTAAGATTAGAAAATTATTTGTCAGTAAGTACCAATTCATCATCTCCTCTTCTCCAATAATCCCTTAGAGCATTCTTGGTGTATTCATCCATAGTCTTATGGTTCCTAAATTTTGAAGCTAACCAATTTTTGAATTCTATGTCATTAGGATCCCATTTGACCTTGGAATTATCTCCATTAGCTTCTATCTTTTTGCCAGTAAGAGAGGGTTGATAGAATTTTCCAAAAAAAATTCTGTTAGATCCACCCAATTAGTAATCGAACGAATGGACTCGTCTTCCCACCACTTGCTTGCAGCTCCAGTAACAGAAAAATGGAAAACACGTACCCTAAGTTGATTATTACTTATGTTAGGTATGTTGAGCGAATCTACTATCTTGAGACAAAATTCAATGTGTTTAATTGAGTCTTCTCCATTTGTTCTGCTAAAGGCATTGTCACGCAACTCAATGAGAAATTGACCTTTCAATTCAATCTTACCGTTCTCGTTCCCTCATTAATAGTATATTCGGGTTATAGTCATGTATTCTTCCTTATTCATATTTTCCATTGCTTCTGTAACTCCTTTTTCACTATGATTCTCGAGATTAAAAAATAAATCAAATTCTGGTAAACTCGAATAGTCAAGACTCATTGTCTTTAAAAGCCTCCTTGTTAAATGAAATACTTGTTCTGGTTCTTCGAAAGGCGTAAAGAGCTCTTTATTTAAAATCCTAGTCATGCACTCCTGAAACAGAGGATAAAAAATCAGTAGGATAGGCTCGGAAGAGAGAAAACACAGAAAACTATAAATGAGAACGGGAATACGAAAAATAAAATCTGCTGCTGTATAAGATGATCGATACAATGTATTCAATTGACTAAATACGCTGTATTGATCTGTTGAACAGAATACGTTGTATTAGTTACGAAGGGTTAGTATGCCGTATCTAAAAATTAGAATACGCCGTATTGGTTGTTCGACCAGTATAGTAACAAAAAAGAAAAACAATGTAGAAAAATAAATATGCAAAAATATACAATGCAAATTAATCTACTGAATTAAACAAATAAGATACAGAATTATACAAAATTTTACAGTAATCTAAGTTATGTTAGATCTAAACTAAAAGTACTAATAAAAACAAGAATGAACTAATTTCACTCCTCGACGACGGCGCCAAAAACTTAATGTGTCATTGTGTGTACGTATTATTTATGTTAGGATATATCATTTCTGCTGACTAAGTCATTTCTGCTGATATAGTTCATTTCTGCTGATAGTATATCAAGTACTTCATTTCTGCTGATAGTTAATCATTTATGCTGATAGTAATA